>FNXX01000237.1:0-21007 GCA_900108845.1 Iljinskaea planisiliqua
CTCATTGAGACACACCGTTAATCAACAAAATCCAATATACCAAAAAGGAATCTGGAACTGAAATGAGTCCAATGAAGATCAGAAAACTAACTTCTTGTCCCCAAATGCATAATCATAATTTTAAGGAGTAAGAATGGTCATAAAAATTAATAACACTAGAAATATGAACTGTGGGACACGTAAATGAGGAATGAGAAGTATAAATACCTTGTTTCTTACTCATTGAGACACACCGTTAATCAACAAAATCCAATATACCAAAAAGAGGAATCTGGAATTGAAATGAGTCCAATGAAGATCAGAAAACTAACTTCTTGTCCCAAATGCATAATGCACAATTTTAAGGAGTAAGAATGGTCATAAAATTAATAACACTAGAAATATGAACTGTGGGACACGTAAATGAGGAATGAGAAGTATAAATACCTTTTTCTTACTCATTGAGACACACCGTTAATCAACAAAATCCAATATACCAAAAAGAGGAATCTGGAATTGAAATGAGTCCAATGAAGATCAGAAAACTAACTTCTTGTCCCAAATGCACAATGCACAATTTTAAGGAGTAAGAATGGTCATAACAATGAATACCACTAGAAATATGATTGTGGGACACCTAAATGAGGAATGAGAAGCATAAATACATTATTTTTCATTTATTGAGAGACATCGTTAATCAACAAAATCCTATAGGCCAAAAAGGAATCTGGAACTAAAATGAGTCCAATAAGATAGAAAAAAACTTCTTGTCCCCAAATGCATAAAACAAATTTAAGAGTAAGAATGGTCATAACAATGAATACCACTAGAAATATGCACTGTGGGACACCTAAATGAGGAATGAGAAGCATAAATACCTTGTTTCTTACTCATTACGAGACACGTTAATTCACAAAATCCGAATTCCAAAAAGAGGAATCTGGAACTGAAATGAGTCCTAATGAAGATCAGAAAACAACTTCTTGTCCCCAAATGCATAATGCATAATTTTAAGGAGTAAGAATGGTCATAACAATTAATAACACTAGAAATATGCACTGTGGACACCTAAATGAGGAATGAGAAGCATAAATACCTTGTTTCTTACTCATTGAGACACACCGTTAATCAACAAAATCCAATATACCAAAAAGAGGAATCTGGAACTGAAATGAGTCCAATGAAGATCAGAAAACTAACTTCTTGTCCCCAAATGCATAATCATAATTTTAAGGAGTAAGAATGGTCATAAAAATTAATAACACTAGAAATATGAACTGTGGGACACTAAATGAGGAATGAGAAGCATAAATACCTTGTTTCTTACTCATTGAGACACACCGTTAATCAACAAAATCCAATATACCAAAAAGAGGAATCTGGAACTGAAATGAGTCCAATGAAGATCAGAAAACTAACTTCTTGTCCCCAAATGCAATGCACAATTTTAAGAGTAAGAATGGTCATAACAATGAATACCACTAGAAATATGACTGTGGGACACTAAATGAGGAATGAGAAGCATAAATACTTGTTTTTACTATTGAGAGACACCGTTAATCAACAAAATCCTATACCAAAAAGAATCTGGAACTAAAATGATTCCAATGAAGATCAGAAAAAACTTTTGTCCCCAAATGCATAACATAATTTTAAGGAGTAAGAATGGTCATAACAATGAATACCACTAGAAATATGCACTGTGGGACACCTAAATGAGGAATGAGAAGCATAAATACCTTGTTTCTTACTCATTGAGAACACGTTAATCAACAAAATCCATATCCAAAAAGAGGAATCTGGAACTAAAATGAGTCCTAATGAAGATCAGAAAACTACTTCTTGTCCCCAAATGCATAATGCATAATTTTAAGGAGTAAGAATGGTCATAACAATTAATAACACTAGAAATATGACTGTGGGACACTAAATGAGGAATGAGAAGCATAAATACCTTGTTTCTTACTCATTGAGAGACACCGTTAATCAACAAAATCCAATATACCAAAAAGAGGAATCTGGAACTGAAATGAGTCCAATGAAGATCAGAAAACTAACTTCTTGTCCCCAAATGCATAATCAAATTTTAAGGAGTAAGAATGGTCATAACAATTAATACCACTAGAAATATGACTGTGGACACTAAATGAGGAATGAGAAGCATAAATACTTGTTTCTTATTGAGAGACACCGTTAATCAACAAATCCTATACCAAAAAGGAATCTGGAACAAAATGAGTCCAATGAAGATCAGAAAAAAACTTCTTGTCCCCAAATGCATAATGCAAATTTTAAGGAGTAAGAATGGTCATAACAATAATACACTAGAAATATGAACTGTGGGACACCTAAATGAGGAATGAAAGCATAAAATACCTTGTTTCTTACTCATTGAGACACGTTTAATCAACAAAATCCAATATCCAAAAAGAGGAATCTGGAACTAAAATGAGTCCAATGAAGATCAGAAAACTAACTTCTTGTCCCCAAATGCATAATGCATAATTTTAAGGAGTAAGAATGGTCATAACAATTAATAACACTAGAAATATGAACTGTGGGACACTAAATGAGGAATGAGAAGCATAAATACCTTGTTTCTTACTCATTGAGACACACCGTTAATCAACAAAATCCAATATACCAAAAAGAGGAATCTGGAATTGAAATGAGTCCAATGAAGATCAGAAAACTAACTTCTTGTCCCCAAATGCATAATGCATAATTTTAAGGAGTAAGAATGGTCATAAAATTAATAACACTAGAAATATGACTGTGGGACACGTAAATGAGGAATGAGAAGCATAAATACCTTGTTTCTTACTCATTGAGACACCGTTAATCAACAAAATCCAATATACCAAAAAGAGGAATCTGGAACTGAAATAGTCCAATGAAGATCAGAAAACTAACTTCTTGTCCCCAAATGCATAATCAATTTTAAGGAGTAAGAATGGTCATAAAAATTAATACACTAGAAATATGAACTGTGGGACACGTAAATGAGGAATGAGAAGTATAAATACCTTGTTTCTTACTCATTGAGACACACCGTTAATCAACAAAATCCAATATACCAAAAAGAGGAATCTGGAATTGAAATGAGTCCAATGAAGATCAGAAAACTAACTTCTTGTCCCCAAATGCATAATGCAAATTTTAAGGAGTAAGAATGGTCATAACAATGAATACACTAGAAATATGATTGTGGACACCTAAATGAGGAATGAGAAGCATAAATACCTTGTTTCTTACTCATTGAGAGACACCGTTAATCAACAAAATCCATACCAAAAAAGGAATCTGGAACTAAAATGAGTCCTTTAAAGATCAGAAAAGAAAACTTCTTTCCCCAAATGCATAAAACATAATTTTAAAAGAGTAAGAATTGTCATAACAATTAAAGAAACACCGTTAATCCTCAAAATCTGATATATTCAAAAAGAGGAATCTGGAACTGAAATGAGTCCAATGAAGATCAGAAAACTACTTCTTGTCCCAAATGCATAATGCATAATTTTAAGGAGTAAGAATGGTCATAACAATTAATAACACCTAAATGAGGAATGAGAAGCATAAATACCTTGTTTCTTACTCATTGAGACACACCGTTAATCAACAAAATCCAATATACCAAAAAGAGGAATCTGGAACTGAAATGAGTCCAATGAAGATCAGAAAACTAACTTCTTGTCCCCAAATGCATAATTCATAATTTTAAGGAGTAAGAATGGTCATAAAAATTAATAACACTAGAAATATGAACTGTGGGACACGTAAATGAGGAATGAGAAGTATAAATACCTTGTTTCTTACTCATTGAGACACACCGTTAATCAACAAAATCCAATATACCAAAAAGAGGAATCTGGAATTGAAATGAGTCCAATGAAGATCAGAAAAACTAACTTCTTGTCCCAAATGCATAATGCATAATTTTAAGGAGTAAGAATGGTCATAACAATGAATACCACTAGAAATATGAACTGTGGGACACTAAATGAGGAATGAGAAGCATAAATACCTTGTTTCTTACTCATTGAGACACACTGTTAATCAACAAAATCCAATATACCAAAAAGAGGAATCTGGAACTGAAATAGTCCAATGAAGATCAGAAAACTAACTTTTGTCCCCAAATGCATAATCATAATTTTAAGGAGTAAGAATGGTCATAAAATTAATAACACTAGAAATATGAACTGTGGGACACGTAAATGAGGATATGAGAAGTATAAATACCTTGTTTCTTACTCATTGAGACACACCGTTAATCAACAAAATCCAATATACCAAAAAGAGGAATCTGGAACTGAAATTGAGTCCAATGAAGATCAGAAAACTAACTTCTTGTCCCAAATGCATAATGCATAATTTTAAGGAGTAAGAATGGTCATAAAAATTAATAACACTAGAAATATGAACTGTGGGACACGTAAATGAGGAATGAGAAGTATAAATACCTTGTTTCTTACTCATTGAGACACACCGTTAATCAACAAAATCCAATATACCAAAAAGAGGAATCTGGAATTGAAATGAGTCCAATGAAGATCAGAAAACTAACTTCTTGTCCCTAAATGCACAATGCACAATTTTGAGGAGTAAGAATGGTCATAACAATGAATACCACTAGAAATATGGATTGTGGAGACACCGAAATGAGGAATGAGAAGCATAAATACATTGTTTTTATTTATTGAGAGACACCGTTAATCAACAAATCCCATAGGCCAAAAACTCGAATCTGGAACTAAAATGATTCCTTTAAAGATCAGAAAAGAAACTTCATTTCCCCAAATGCATAAAACATAATTTTAAAGAGCAAGAATTGTCATAACAATTAAGAGACACCATTAATCCTCAAAATCCGATATATCAAAAAGAGGAATCTGGCACTGAAATGAGTCCAATGAAGATCAGAAAGCTTACTTCTTGTCCCTAAATGCATAATGCATAATTTTAAGGAGTAAGAATGGTCATAAACAATTAATAACACCTAAATGAGGAATGAGAAGCATAAATACCTTGTTTCTTACTCATTGAGACACACCGTTAATCAACAAAATCCAATATACCAAAAAGTGGAATCTGGAACTGAAATGAGTCCAATGAAGATCAGAAAACTAACTTCTTGTCCCCAAATGCATAATTCATAATTTTAAGGAGTAAGAATGGTCATAAAATTAATAACACTAGAAATATGAACTGTGGGACACGTAAATGAGGAATGAGAAGTATAAATACCTTGTTTCTTACTCATTGAGACACACCGTTAATCAACAAAATCCAATATACCAAAAGAGGAATCTGGAATTGAAATGAGTCCAATGAAGATCAGAAAACTAACTTCTTGTCCCTAAATGCACAATGCACAATTTTGAGGAGTATGAATGGTCATAACAATGAATACCACTAGAAATATGGATTGTGGGACACCTAAATGAGGAATGAGAAGCATAAATACATTATTTTTCATTTATTGAGAGACATCGTTAATCAACAAAATCCTATAGGCCAAAAACTGTAATCTGGAACTAAAATGATTCCTATAAAGTTTAGAAAAGAAACTTCATGTCCCAAATGCATAAAACAAAATTTAAAACAGTAAGACTGGTCATAACAATGAATACCACTAGAAATATGCACTGTGGGACACCTAAATGAGGAATAAGAAGCATAAATACCTTGTTTCTTACTCATTACGAGACACTGTTCATTCACAACATCCGATATTCCAAAAGAGGAATCTGGAAATGATATGAGTCTAATGAAGATCAGAAAACTACTTTCTTGTCCCCAAATGCATAATGCATAATTTTAAGGAGTAAGAATGGTCATAAAATTAATAACACTAGAAATATGAACTGTGGGACACGTAAATGAGGAATGAGAAGTATAAATACCTTGTTTCTTACTCATTGAGACACACCGTTAATCAACAAAATCCAATATACCAAAAAGAGGAATCTGGAACTGAAATGAGTCCAATGAAGATCAGAAAACTAACTTCTTGTCCCCAAATGCATAATTCATAATTTTAAGGAGTAAGAATGGTCATAAAAATTAATAACACTAGAAATATGAACTGTGGGACACGTAAATGAGGAGTGAGAAGTATAAATACCTTGTTTCTTACTCATTGAGACAAACCGTTAATGAACAAAATCCAATATACCAAAAAGAGGAATCTGGAATTGAAATGAGTCCAATGAAGATCAGAAAACTAACTTCTTGTCCCTAAATGCACAATGCACAATTTTGAGGAGTAAGAATGGTCATAACAATGAATACCACTAGAAATATGGATTGTGGGACACCTAAATGAGGAATGAGAAGCATAAATACATTATTTTTCATTTATTGAGAAACATCGTTAATCAACAAAATCCTATAGGCCAAAAATTGCAATCTGGAACTAAAATGATTCCTATAAAGTTTAGAAAAGAAACTTCATGTCCCCAAATGCATAAAACAAAATTTAAAAGAGTAAGAGTGGTCATAACAATGAATACCACTAGAAATATGCACTGTGGGACACCTAAATGAGGAATAAGAAGCATAAATACCTTGTTTCTTACTCATTACGAGACACTGTTCATTCACAAAATCCGATATTCCAAAAAGAGGAATTTGGAACTGAAATGAGTCTAATGAAGACCAGAAAACTACTTTCTTGTCCCTAAATGCATAATGCATAATTTTAAGGAGTAAGATTGGTCATAACAATTAATAACACTAGAAATATGAACTGTGGGACACGTAAATGAGGAATGAGAAGCATAAATACCTTGTTTCTAACTCATTGAGACACACCGTTAATCACCAAAATCCAATATACAAAAAGAGGAATCTGGAATTGAAATGAGTCCAATGAAGATCAGAAAACTAACTTCTTGTCCCCAAATGCATAATTCATAATTTTAAGGAGTAAGAATGGTCATAAAAATTAATGACACTAGAAATATGAACTGTGGGACACGTAAATGAGGAATGAGAAGTATAAATACCTTGTTTCTTACTCATTGAGACACACCGTTAATCAACAAAATCCAATATACCAAAAAGAGGAATCTGGAATTGAAATGAGTCCAATGAAGATCAGAAAACTAACTTCTTGTCCCCAAATGCATAATTCATAATTTTAAGGAGTAAGAATGGTCATAAAAATTAATGACACTAGAAATATGAACTGTGGGACACGTAAATTAGGAATGAGAAGTATAAATACCTTGTTTCTTACTCATTGAGACACACCGTTAATCAACAAAATCCAATATACCAAAAAGAGGAATCTGGAATTGAAATGAGTCCAATGAAGATCAGAAAACTAACTTCTTGTCCCCAAATGCATAATTCATACTTTTAAGGAGTAAGAATGGTCATAAAAATTAATAACACTAGAAATATGAACTGTGGGACACGTAAATGAGGAATGAGAAGTATAAATACCTTGTTTCTTACTCATTGAGACACACCGTTAATCAACAAAATCAAATATACCAAAAAGAGGAATCTGGAACTGAAATTAGTCCAATGAAGATCAGAAAACTAACTTCTTGTCCCCAAATGCATAATTCATAATTTTAAGGAGTAAGAATAGTCATAAAAATTAATAACACTAGAAATATGAACTGTGGGACACGTAAATGAGGAATGAGAAGTATAAATACCTTGTTTCTTACTCATTGAGACACACCGTTAATCAACAAAATCCAATATACCAAAAAGAGGAATCTGGAATTGAAATGAGTCCAATGAAGATCAGAAAACTAACTTCTTGTCCCCAAATGCATAATTCATAATTTTAAGGAGTAAGAATGGTCATAAAAATTAATGACACTAGAAATATGAACTGTGGGACACGTAAATTAGGAATGAGAAGTATAAATACCTTGTTTCTTACTCATTGAGACACTCCGTTAATCAACAAAATCCAATATACCAAAAAGAGGAATCTGGAATTGAAATGAGTCCAATGAAGATCAGAAAACTAACTTCTTGTCCCCAAATGCATAATTCATACTTTTAAGGAGTAAGAATGGTCATAAAATTAATAACACTAGAAATATGAACTGTGGGACACGTAAATGAGGAATGAGAAGTATAAATACCTTGTTTCTTACTCATTGAGACACACCGTTAATCAACAAATCCAATATACCAAAAAGAGGAATCTGGAACTGAAATTAGTCCAATGAAGATCAGAAAACTAACTTCTTGTCCCCAAATGCATAATTCATAATTTTAAGGAGTAAGAATAGTCATAAAAATTAATAACACTAGAAATATGAACTGTGGGACACGTAAATGAGGAATGAGAAGTATAAATACCTTGTTTCTTACTCATTGAGACACACCGTTAATCAACAAAATCCAATATACCAAAAAGAGGAATCTGGAATTGAAATGAGTCCAATGAAGATCAGAAAACTAACTTCTTGTCCCTAAATGCACAATGCACAATTTTGAGGAGTAAGAATGGTCACAACAATGAATACCACTAGAAATATGGATTGTGAGACACCGAAATGAGGAATGAGAAGCATAAATACATTGTTTTTAATTATATTGAGAGACACCGTTAATCAACAAATTCCCATTGGCCAAAAACTCGAATCTAGAACTAAAATGATTCCTTTAAAGATCAGAAAAGAAACTTCATTTCCACAAATGCATAAAACATAATTTTAAAGAGTAAGAATTGTCATAACAGTTAAGAGACACCGTTAATCCTCAAAATCCGATATATCAAAAAGAGGAATCTGGCACTGAAATGAGTCCAATGAAGATCAGAAAGCTTACTTCTTGTCCCTAAATGCATAATGCATAATTTTAAGGAGTAAGAATGGTTATAACAATTAATAACACCTAAATGAGGAATGAGAAGCATAAATACCTTGTTTCTTACTCATTGAGAGACACCGTTAATCAACAAAATCCAATATACCAAAAAGTGGAATCTGGAACTGAAATGAGTCTAATGAAGATCAGAAAACTAACTTCTTGTCCCCAAATGCATAATTCATAATTTTAAGGAGTAAGAATGGTCTTAAGAATTAATAACACTAGAAATATGAACTGTGGGACACGTAAATGAGGAATGAGAAGTATAAATACCTTGTTTCTTACTCATTGAGACACACCGTTAATCAACAAAATCCAATATACCAAAAAGAGGAATCTGGAATTGAAATGAGTCCAATGAAGATCAGAAAACTAACTTCTTGTCCCTAAATGCACAATGCACAATTTTGAGGAGTAAGAATAGTCATAACAATGAATACCACTAGAAATATGGATTGTGGGACACCTAAATGAGGAATGAGAAGCATAAATACATTATTTTTCATTTATTGAGAGACATCGTTAATCCACAAAATCCTATAGGCCAAAAACTGTAATCTGGAACTAAAATGATTCCTATAAAGTTTAGAAAAGAAACTTCATGTCCCCAAACGCATAAAACAAAATTTAAAAGAGTAAGACTGGTCATAACAATGAATACCACTAGAAATATGCACTGTGGGACACCTAAATGAGGAATAAGAAGCATAAATACCTTGTTTCTTACTCATTACGAAACACTGTTCATTCACAAAATTCGATATTCCAAAAAGAGGAATCTGGAACTGAAATGAGTCTAATGAAGATCAGAAAACTACTTTCTTGTCCCCAAATGCATAATGCATAATTTTAAGGAGTAAGAATAGTCATAAAAATTAATAACACTAGAAATATGAACTGTGGGACACGTAAATGAGGAATGAGAAGTATAAATACCTTGTTTCTTACGTATTGAGACACACCGTTAATCAACAGAATCCAATATACCAAAAAGAGGAATCTGGAATTGAAATGAGTCCAATGAAGATCAGAAAACTAACTTCTTGTTCCTAAATGCACAATGCACAATTTTGAGGAGTAAGAATGGTCATAACAATGAATACCACTAGAAATATGGATTGTGGGACACCTAAATGAGGAATGAGAAGTATAAATACCTTGTTTCTTACTCATTGAGACACACCGTTAATCAACAAAATCCAATATACCAAAAAGAGGAATCTGGAATTGAAATGAGTCCAATGAAGATCAGAAAACTAACTTCTTGTCCCTAAATGCACAATGCACAATTTTGATGAGTAAGAATGGTCATAACAATGAATACCACTAGAAATATGGATTGTGGGATACCTAAATGAGGAATGAGAAGCATAAATACATTATTTTTCATTTATTGAGAGACATCGTTAATCAACAAAATCCTATAGGCCAAAAACTGTAATCTGGAACTAAAATGATTCCTATAAAGTTTAGAAAAGAAACTTCATGTCCCCAAACGCATAAAACAAAATTTAAAAGAGTAAGACTGGTCATAACAATGAATACCACTAGAAATATGCACTGTGGGACACCTAAATGAGGAATAAGAAGCATAAATACCTTGTTTCTTACTCATTACGAGACACTGTTCATTCACAAAATCCGATATTCCAAAAAGAGGAATCTGGAACTGAAATGAGTCTAATGAAGATCAGAAAATACTTTCTTGTCCCCAAATGCATAATGCATAATTTTAAGGAGTAAGAATGGTCATAACAATTAATAACACTAGAAATATGAACTGTGGGACACGTAAATGAGGAATGAGAAGCATAAATACCTTGTTTCTTACTCATTGAGACACACCGTTAATCAACAAAATCTAATATACCAAAAAGAGGAATCTGGAATTGAAATGAGTCCAATGAAGATCAGAAAACTAATTCTTGTCCCTAAATGCACAATGCACAATTTTGAGAATTAAGAATGGTCATAACAATGAATACCACTAGAAATATGGATTGTGAGACACCGAAATGAGGAATGAGAAGCATTAATACATTGTTTTTAAATTTTTGAGAGACACCGTTAATCAACAAATTCCCATAGGCCAAAAACTCGAATCTGGAACTAAAACGATTCCTTTAAAGATCAGAAAAGAAACTTCATTTCCCCAAATGCATAAAACATAATTTTAAAGAGTAAGAATTGTCATAACAGTTAAGAGACACCGTTAATCCTCAAAATCCGATATATCAAAAAGAGGAATCTGGCACTGAAATGAGTCCAATGAAGATCAGAAAGCTTACTTCTTGTCCCTAAATGCATAATGCATAATTTTAAGGAGTAAGAATGGTCATAACAATTAATAACACCTAAATGAGGAATGAGAAGCATAAATACCTTGTTTCTTACTCATTGAGACACACCGTTAATCAACAAAATCCAATATACCAAAAAGTGGAATCTGGAACTGAAATGAGTCCAATGAAGATCAGAAAACTAACTTCTTGTCCCTAAATGCATAATTCATAATTTTAAGGAGAAAGAATGGTCATAAAAATTAATGACACTAGAAATATGAACTGTGGGACACGTAAATGAGGAATGAGAAGTATAAATACCTTGTTTCTTACTCATTGAGACACACCGTTAATCAACAAAATCCAATATACCAAAAAGAGGAATCTGGAATTGAAATGAGTCCAATGAAGATCAGAAAACTAACTTCTTGTCCCTAAATGCACAATGCACAATTTTGAGGAGTAAGAATGGTCATAACAATGAATACCACTAGAAATATGGATTGTGGGACACCTAAATGAGGAATGAGAAGCATAAATACATTATTTTTCATTTATTGAGAAACATCGTTAATCAACAAAATCCTATAGGCCAAAAATTGCAATCTGGAACTAAAATGATTCCTATAAAGTTTAGAAAAGAAACTTCATGTCCCCAAATGCATAAAACAAAATTTAAAACAGTAAGACTGGTCATAACAATGAATACCACTAGAAATATGCACTGTGGGACACCTAAATGAGGAATAAGAAGCATAAATACCTTGTTTCTTACTCATTACGAGACACTGTTCATTCACAACATCCGATATTCCAAAAAGAGGAATCTGGAAATGATATGAGTCTAATGAAGATCAGAAAACTACATTCTTGTCCCCAAATGCATAATGCATAATTTTAAGGAGTAAGAATGGTCATAAAAATTAATAACACTAGAAATATGAACTGTGGGACACGTAAATGAGGAATGAGAAGTATAAATACCTTGTTTCTTACTCATTGAGACACACCGTTAATCAACAAAATCCAATATACCAAAAAGAGGAATCTGGAACTGAAATGAGTCCAATGAAGATCAGAAAACTAACTTCTTGTCCCCAAATGCATAATTCATAATTTTAAGGAGTAAGAATGGTCATAAAAATTAATAACACTAGAAATATGAACTGTGGGACACGTAAATGAGGAGTGAGAAGTATAAATACCTTGTTTCTTACTCATTGAGACAAACCGTTAATGAACAAAATCCAATATACCAAAAAGAGGAATCTGGAATTGAAATGAGTCCAATGAAGATCAGAAAACTAACTTCTTGTCCCTAAATGCACAATGCACAATTTTGAGGAGTAAGAATGGTCATAACAATGAATACCACTAGAAATATGGATTGTGGGACACCTAAATGAGGAATGAGAAGCATAAATACATTATTTTTCATTTATTGAGAAACATCGTTAATCAACAAAATCCTATAGGCCAAAAATTGCAATCTGGAACTAAAATGATTCCTATAAAGTTTAGAAAAGAAACTTCATGTCCCCAAATGCATAAAACAAAATTTAAAAGAGTAAGAGTGGTCATAACAATGAATACCACTAGAAATATGCACTGTGGGACACCTAAATGAGGAATAAGAAGCATAAATACCTTGTTTCTTACTCATTACGAGACACTGTTCATTCACAAAATCCGATATTCCAAAAAGAGGAATCTGGAACTGAAATGAGTCTAATGAAGATCAGAAAACTACTTTCTTGTCCCTAAATGCATAATGCATAATTTTAAGGAGTAAGATTGGTCATAACAATTAATAACACCTAAATGAGGAATGAGAAGCATAAATACCTTGTTTCTTACTCATTGAGAGACACCGTTAATCAACAAAATCCAATATACCAAAAAGTGGAATCTGGAACTGAAATGAGTCCAATGAAGATCAGAAAACTAACTTCTTGTCCCCAAATGCATAATTCATAATTTTAAGGAGTAAGAATGGTCATAAAAATTAATAACACTAGAAATATGAACTGTGGGACACGTAAATGAGGAATGAGAAGTATAAATACCTTGTTTCTTACTCATTGAGACACACCGTTAATCAACAAAATCCAATATACCAAAAAGAGGAATCTGGAATTGAAATGAGTCCAATGAAGATCAGAAAACTAACTTCTTGTCCCTAAATGCACAATGCACAATTTTGAGGAGTAAGAATGGTCATAACAATGAATACCTCAAGAAATATTGATTGTGGGACACCTAAATGAGGAATGAGAAGCATAAATACATTATTTTTCATTTATTGAGAGACATCGTTAATCAACAAAATCCTATAGGCCAAAAACTGTAATCTGGAACTAAAATGATTCCTATAAAGTTTAGAAAAGAAACTTCATGTCCCCAAATGCATAAAACAAAATTTAAAAGAGTAAGAGTGGTCATAACAATGAATACCACTAGAAATATGCACTGTGGGACACCTAAATGAAGAATAAGAAGCATAAATACGTTGTTTCTTACTCATTACGAGACACTGTTCATTCACAAAATCCGATATTCCAAAAAGAGGAATCTGGAAATGAAATGAGTATAATGAAGATCAGAAAACTACTTTCATGTCCCCAAATGCATAATGCATAATTTTAAGGAGTAAGAATGTTCATAACAATTAATAACACTAGAAATATGAACTGTGGGACACGTAAATGAGGAATGAGAAGTATAAATACGTTGTTTCTTACTCATTGAGACACACCGTTAATCAACAAAATCCAATATACCAAAAAGAGGAATCTGGAATTGAAATGAGTCCAATGAAGATCAGAAAAACTAACTTCTTGTCCCTAAATGCACAATGCACAATTTTGAGGAGTAAGAATGGTCATAACAATGAATACCACTAGAAATATGGATTGTGGGACACCTAAATGAGGAATGAGAAGCATAAATACATTATTTTTCATTTATTGAGAAACATCGTTAATCAACAAAATCCTATAGGCCAAAAATTGCAATCTGGAACTAAAATGATTCCTATAAAGTTTAGAAAAGAAACTTCATGTCCCAAAATGCATAAAACAAAATTTAAAAGAGTAAGAGTGGTCATAATAATGAATACCACTAGAAATATGCACTGTGGGACACCTAAATGAGGAACAAGAAGCATAAATACCTTGTTTCTTACTCATTACGAGACACTGTTCATTCACAAAATCCGATATTCCAAAAAGAGGAATCTGGAACTGAAATGAGTCTAATGAAGATCAGAAAACTACTTTCTTGTCCCTAAATGCATAATGCATAATTTTAAGGAGTAAGATTGGTCATAACAATTAATAACACTAGAAATATGAACTATGAGACACGTAAATGAGGAATGAGAAGCATAAATACCTTGTTTCTTACTCATTGATACACACCGTTAATCAACAAAATCCAATATACCAAAAAGAGGAATCTGGAATTGAAATGAGTCTAATGAAGATCAGAAAACTAACTTCTTGTCCCCAAATGCATAATTCATAATTTTAAGGAGTAAGAATGGTCATAAAAATTAATAACACTAGAAATATGAACTGTGGGACACGTAAATGAGGAATGAGAAGTATAAATACCTTGTTTCTTACTCATTGAGACACACCGTTAATCAACAAAATCCAATATACCAAAAAGAGGAATCTGGAACTGAAATTAGTCCAATGAAGATCAGAAAACTAACTTCTTGTCCCCAAATGCATAATTCATAATTTTAAGGAGTAAGAATAGTCATAAAAATTAATAACACTAGAAATATGAACTGTGGGACACGTAAATGAGGAATGAGAAGTATAAATACCTTGTTTCTTACTCATTGAGACACACCGTTAATCAACAAAATCCAATATACCAAAAAGAGGAATCTGGAATTGAAATGAGTCCAATGAAGATCAGAAAACTAACTTCTTGTCCCTAAATGCCACAATGCACAATTTTGAGGAGTAAGAATGGTCATAACAATGAATACCACTAGAAATATGGATTGTGAGACACCGAAATGAGGAATGAGAAGCATAAATACATTGTTTTTAATTTATTGAGAGACACCGTTAATCAACAAATTCCCATAGGCCAAAAACTCGAATCTGGAACTAAAATGATTCCTTTAAAGATCAGAAAAGAAACTTCATTTCCCCAAATGCATAAAACATAATTTTAAAGAGTAAGAATTGTCATAACAATTAAGAGACACCGTTAATCCTCAAAATCCGATATATCAAAAAGAGGAATCTGGCGCTGAAATGATCCAATGAAGATCAGAAAGCTTACTTCTTGTCCCTAAATGCATAATGCATAATTTTAAGGAGTAAGAATGGTCATAACAATTAATAACACCTAAATGAGGAATGAGAAGCATAAATACCTTGTTTCTTACTCATCGAGAGACACCGTTAATCAACAAAATCCAATATACCAAAAAGTGGAATCTGGAACTGAAATGAGTCCAATGAAGATCAGAAAACTAACTTCTTGTCCCCAAATGCATAATTCATAATTTTAAGGAGTAAGAATGGTCATAAAAATTAATAACACTAGAAATATGAACTGTGGGACACGTAAATGAGGAATGAGAAGTATAAATACCTTGTTTCTTACTCATTGAGACACACCCTTAATCAACAAAATCCAATATACCAAAAAGTGGAATCTGGAATTGAAATGAGTCCAATGAAGATCATAAAGCTTACTTCTTGTCCCTAAATGCATAATGCATAATTTTAAGGAGTAAGAATGGTCATTACAATTAATAACACCTAAATGAGGAATGAGAAGCATAAATACCTTGTTTCTTACTCATTGAGAGACACCGTTAATCAACAAAATCCAATATACCAAAAAGTGGAATCTGGAACTGAAATGAGTCCAATGAAGATCAGAAAACTAATTTCTTGTCCCCAAATGCATAATCATAATTTTAAGGAGTAAGAATGGTCATAAAAATTAATAACACTAGAAATATGAACTGTGGGACACGTAAATGAGGAATGAGAAGTATAAATACCTTGTTTCTTACTCATTGAGACACACCGTTAATCAACAAAATCCAATATACCAAAAAGAGGAATCTGGAATTGAAATGAGTCCAATGAAGATCAGAATGCTTACTTCTTGTCCCTAAATGCATAATGCATAATTTAAGGAGTAAGAATGGTCATAACAATTAATAACACCTAAATGAGGAAGGAGAAGCATAAATACCTTGTTTCTTACTCATTGAGAGACACCGTTAATCAACAAAATCCCAATATACCAAAAAGTGGAATCTGGAACTGAAATGAGTCCAATGAAGATCAGAAAACTAACTTCTTGTCCCCAAATGCATAATTCATAATTTTAAAGAGTAAGAATTGTCATAAGAATTAATAACACTAGAAATATGAACTGGTGGGACACGTAAATGAGGAATGAGAAGTATAGATACCTTGTTTCTTACTCATTGAGACACACCGTTAATCAACAAAATCCAATATACCAAAAAGAGGAATCTGGAATTGAAATGAGTCCAATGAAGATCAGAAAACTAACTTCTTGTCCCTAAATGCACAATGCACAATTTTGAGGAGTAAGAATGGTCATAACAATGAATACCACTAAAAATATGGATTGTGAGACACCGAAATGAGGAATGAGAAGCATAAATTACATTGTTTTTAATTTATTGAGAGACACCGTTAATCAACAAATTCCCATAGGCCAAAAACTCGAATCTGGAACTAAAATGATTCCTTTAAAGATCAGAAAAAGAAACTTCATTTCCCCAAATGCATAAAACATAATTTTAAAGAGTAAGAATTGTCATAACAATTAAGAGACACCGTTAATCCTCAAAATCCGATATATCAAAAAGAGGAATCTGGCACTGAAATGAGTCCAATGAAGATCAGAAAGCTTACTTCTTGTCCCTAAATGCATAATGCATAATTTTAAGGAGTAAGAATGGTCATAACAATTAATAACACCTAAATGAGGAATGAGAAGCATAAATACCTTGTTTCTTACTCATCGAGAGACACCGCTAATCAACAAAATCCAATATACCAAAAAGTGGAATCTGGAACTGAAATGAGTCTAATGAATATCAGAAAACTAACTTCTTGTCCCCAAATGCATAATTCATAATTTTAAGGAGTAAGAATGGTCATAAGAATTAATAACACTAGAAATATGAACTGTGGACACGTAAATGAGGAAATGAGAAGTATAGATACCTTGTTTCTTACTCATTGAGACACACCGTTAATCAACAAAATCCAATATACCAAAAAGAGGAATCTGGAATTGAAATGAGTCCAATGAAGATCAAAAACTAACTTCTTGTCCCTAAATGCACAATGCCACAATTTTGAGGAGTAAGAATGGTCATAACAATGAATACCACTAGAAATATGGATTGTGAGACACTGAAATGAGGAATGAGAAGCATAAATACATTGTTTTTAATTTATTGAGAGACACCGTTAATCAACAAATTCCCATAGGCCAAAAACTCGAATCTGGAACTAAAATGATTCCTTTAAAGATCAGAAAAGAAACTTCATTTCCCCAAAATGCATAAAACATAATTTTAAAGAGTAAGAATTGTCATAACAATTAAGAGACACCGTTATCTCAAATCCGATATATCAAAAGAGGAATCTGGCACTGAAATGAGTCCAATGAAGATCAGAAAGCTTACTTCTTGTCCTAAATGCATAATGCATAATTTTAAGGAGTAAGATGGTCATAACAATTAATAACACCTAAATGAGGAATGAGAAGATAATACCTTGTTTCTTACTCATTGAGAGACACCGTTAATCAACAAAATCCAATATACCAAAAGTGGAATCTGGAACTGAAATGAGTCTAATGAATATCAGAAAATAACTTCTTGTCCCCAAATGCATAATTCATAATTTTAAGAGTAAGAATGGTCATAAGAATTAATAACACTAGAAATATGAACTGTGGGACACGTAAATGAGGAATGAGAAGTATAAAATACCTTGTTTCTTACTCATTGAGACACACCGTTAATCACAAAATCCGATATTCCAAAAGAGGAATCTGGAACTGAAATGAGTCTAATGAAGATCAGAAAACTACTTTCTCTGTCCCTAAATGCACAATGCAGAATTTTAAGGACTAAGAATGGTCAACAAATTAATAACACTAGAAATATGAACTGTGGGACACGCAAATGAGGAATGAGAAGCATAAATACCTTGTTTCTTACTCATTGAGACACACCGTTAATCAACAAATCCAATATACCAAAAGAGGAATCTGGAATTGAAATGAGTCCAATGAGATCAGAAAACTAACTTCTTGTCCCCAAATGCATAATTCATAATTTTAAGGAGTAAGATATGGTCATAAAAATTAATAACACTAGAAATATGAACTGTGGGACACGTAAATGAGGAATGAGAAGTATAAATACCTTGTTTCTTATTCATTGAGACACACCGTTAATTAACAAAATCCAATATACAAAAAGAGGAATCTGGAACTGAAATTAGTCCAATGAAGATCAGAAAACTAACTTCTTGTCCCCAAATGCATAATTCAATTTTAAGGAGTAAGAATAGTCATAAAAATTAATAACACTAGAAATATGAACTGTGGGACACGTAAATGAGGAATGAGAAGTATAAATACCTTGTTTCTTACTCATTGAGACACACCGTTAATCAACAGAATCCAATATACCAAAAAGAGGAATCCGGAATTGAAATGAGTCCAATGAAGATCAGAAAACTAACTTCTTGTCCCTAAATGCACAATGCACAATTTTGAGGAGTAAGAATGGTCATAACAATGAATACTACTGAAATATGGATTGTGAGACACCGAAATGAGGAATGAGAAGCATTAATACATTGTTTTTAATTTATTGAGAGACACCGTTAATCAACAAATTCCATAAGGCCAAAAACTCGAATCTGGAACTAAAATGATTCCTTTAAAGATCAGAAAAGAAACTTCATTTCCCCAAATGCATAAAACATAATTTTAAAGAGTAAGAATTGTCATAACAATTAGAGACACCGTTAATCCTCAAATTCCGATATATCAAAAAGAGGAATCTGGCACTGAAATGAGTCCAATGAAGATCAGAAAGCTTACTTCTTGTCCCCTAAATGCATAATGCAGATATTTTAAGTAAGAATGGTCATAACAATTAATAAACCTAAATGAGGAATAGAAGCATAAATACCTTGTTTCTTACTCATTACGAGAACTGTTCATTCACAAAATCCGATTCGGAATCTGGAACTGAAATGAGTCTAATGAAGATCAGAAAAATTGTCCCAATATGCATAATGCATAATTTTAAGGAGTAAGAATGGTCATAAATTAATACACTAGAAATATGAACTGTGGGACAAGTAAATGAGGAATGAGAAGTATAATACCTTGTTTCTTACTCATTGAGACAACACGTTAATCAACAAAATCCAATATACCAAAAGAGGAATCTGGAATTGAAATGAGTCCAATGAAGATCAGAAAACTAACTTCTTGTCCCTAAATGCACAATGCACAATTTTGAGGAGTAAGAATGGTCATAACAATGAATACCCTAGAAATATGGATTGTGGGACACCTAAATGAGGAATGAGAAGCATAAATACATTATTTTTTCATTTATTGAGAGACATTGTTAATCAACAAAATCCTATAGGCCAAAAACTGTAATCTGGAACTAAAATAATTCCTGTAAAGTTTAGAAAAAAGAAACTTCATGTACCCAAATGCATAAAACAAAATTTAAAAGAGTAAGACTGGTCATAACAATGAATTCCACTTGAAATATGCACTGTGGGACACCTAAATGAGGAATAAGAAGCATAAATATTTGTTTCTTACTCATTACGAGACACTATTCTCACAAAATCCGATATTCCAAAAGAGGAATCTGGAACTAAAATGAGTCTAATGAATATCAGAAAACTACTTTCTTGTCCCAAATGCATAATGCATATTTTTAAGGAGTAAGAATGGTCAAAACAATTAATAACACTAGAAATATGAACTGTGGGACACGCAAATGAGGAATGAGAAGCATAAATACCTTGTTTCTTACTCATTGAGACACACTGTTAATCAACAAATCCAATATACCAAAAAGAGGAATCTGGAATTGAAATGAGTCCAATGAGATCAGAAAACTAACTTCTTGTCCCCAAATGCATAATTCATAATTTTAGGAGTAAGAATGGTCATAAAAATTATAACACTAGAAATATGAACTGTGGGAATGTAAATGAGGAATGAGAAGTATAAACCTTGTTTCTTATTCATTGAGACACACCGTTAACAACAAAATCCAATATAGCAAAAAGGAATCTGGAACTGAAATTAGTCCAATGAAGATCAGAAAACTAATCTTGTCCCCAAATGCATAATGCATAATTTTTAAGGAGTAAGAATAGTCATAAAAATTAATAACACTAGAAATATGAACTGTGGGACACGTAAATGAGGAATGAGAAGTATAAATACCTTGTTTCTTACTCTTTGACACACCCGTTAATCAACAAAATCCAATATACCAAAAAGAGGAATCTGGAATTGAAATGAGTCCAATGAAGATCAGAAAACTAACTTCTTGTCCCTAAATGCACAATGCACAATTTTGAGGAGTAAGAATGGTCATAACAATGAATACCACTAGAAATATGGATTGTAGACATCGAAATGAGGAATGAGAAGCATAAATACATTGTTTTTAATTTATTGAGAGACACCGTTAATCAACAAATTCCCATATGTCAAAAAACTCGAATCTGGAACTAAAATGATTCCTTAAAGAGCAGAAAAGAAACTTCATTTCCCCAAATGCAAAACATAATTTTAAAGAGTAAGAATTGTCATAA
>FNXX01000239.1:0-20682 GCA_900108845.1 Iljinskaea planisiliqua
GCCATTCGACTTTGGGCCATTAAAGCCTTTCAGAGTTTGGGTCTTTGAAACCCTTCGACTTTGGGTCCTTTTTTTCAAAGCCCTTCGTAGAATGATCCCAAAAAAAAAAAATGCTCTCTCATCTATCTCGATTTGCCCAAATAACTTGACTTTTTTAGGTACAAGACAAGATACTTTTCAGGTCAAGAAAGAAATAAAACAGTTCATCATCCAAGGAAAAAAAATGCTAAAGACATGAAGAAATAGAGCAAAGAAGAGTGATGGAAAATTTAAATGAAAAGCTTTGTGAGCTAGTTCTTGTTCTCCTAATTGTCAAGGTATCAAAAATATTTCACCATATCAACGGATTCGATGTTTCTCTCTTCTAACTAGTTTTTTGAACCTTGCCTGCGATTTTGGCAAACGTGTGAGCAGCAGAAGGCTGTTCACCTTCATATCGTCAGCATTAAATAACAAGAGAAATTGGATGAAATAGAAACCAAAGTATCCAAGGATTTCAGGTATCTGTAGAAAAACTTGAGGGCCAAGGATAAAAAGCATCACAAAGATGTAATGCTAAGGAAGGCCACAAGCCCTGTAACATTCACAAACATTGTTAAAACTCCGCAGTAGAACGCAACTGACATGCATAGAAGAGAGAAGAAGAGTGATGGTAAAGCTACGTTTAAGGATCTCTGAACAAGCGCTGGATCTCCCAACTGAGCCCAAATCAGAGTAACTATTGTCAGCACTGAGCTTTGCATTGCCAGTGTGTCAAATAACAGAAAAGACATGAGTTTCGGATCGTTAGCTAAAGTCGCCATGCCTAGGTTTGGAGCAGAGCTGTTGAATCCACCTGGTATTGTAAAACCTACAGCGAACGCAACAGTTGCTACAAGAGCTGCTACAAGTAGAAGATTATTGACATACTCTCTGTTTTTTTCACCATTAAATGGTTTTGATGGTATTGTTATCTTTTTTTAATAATGGATGACGATTCTCTCTTGATGGGTACAAGAATAACAACAACATCAATGTCACCCTCTGTAATCCCAAGAAGAAGAAAAAAAAGGGCTAAGAATTAGTCAAGAAGATAGTTAAAACACAACTCAATAGTTGGGCTGCAGATTTGACTCGGCGATATCAAAAACCATTGTTCCTCATGTCCAAGTTATTTGGAAAGAGGAGAAGAACAGAACGAGGGCGCCAATTTTGTGTGGCTAGATGAAAAGGTGTATTCCCATTCACATCTTTCTGAGAACACAGATGTAACGTTTTGATATTTAAAGTTAGATTAAGGAGAACCCAAAAGCTCCCACATAATGCAATGTGAAGAATGTTCTGAGATGTTTGTTGAGAAGTTGTTGTAAATCTGACAACGTTTTAGAATCTCTTTCATAACTTCAAGATGACCTTTCTCTACTGCCAAATGGATGGAAAAGGATCCATAGTTGTCGCATACATATACACTCTTTGTTGATCGGTCTAAGAGCTTGCAAACTCTATCATAAAGCCCAATGGATGCTCCAAATGATAGACAAGTACTTCCTTCTTCATCTCTCTCGTCCCCAAGACTTGGATATTCTTTAAGTAAAGCATCAAGGATATCCGCTTCAGAAAAGAAAAAATATATAAATGAACGACCTGTGATATTGAGAAGTATATAGTTGGAGAAAAAAAAAATCATAAAGAAGAAACCTGTCTTTTTAGCCTTTAAAGCCGCCTGTATAAGATGTTTCCTTCCTTCCAACTGAGAATCTAATAAGTTAGACTTAACCCCTTTCAACATTTCTTTCACAAGTGAGTTATTACCAGCTTCAACGGTCAAATACAAGGGTCATATTCCATCATTACTGGCGAGAAGCTAAGCTCGTTGGTTCGCCTTAACCAGACATGAAGCTGTCTTCATATGGCGTCCTTTCAAGGCTAAGTGCAGAGAGTATCTCGATCAATTTCCTTCACAACATATAGATTAAGAGTCTCTTTCTCTTCTTCTTCAGAAAATGTACCTGTACTATATGTTAACGTCGTAACAAGAGCCTTAACAACAGCTAAATGACCAGCACCAGCAGCGACATGGATCGGAAGCTGATCATTCCAGTTCGGCTCCAGAAAAAGACATGGACATTCACTGATTATGCTCTTCACTACTTCAAGATGACCAGAAGCAGAAGCAAGGTGAAGAACAGAATCTCCTCCATCACTCTTGAGACATGCCATTGGTGTTGTTCCAAAGCTTACCAAGTTCTCCAGGCAGTATATGTTCCCCGCGCTCGCTGCACTAAAATCTATGGATTCATCGGAGCATATTCACCAGGGAGGTCAAAAAGATCAGAATATCTGAGATTGATAAAGAACTCTGCCACAGATTCAGTGTCGCCTCTGGCTTGAAGGGAATCTCTTGAACGGAGTGAGTGTAAGCTGTTGTTCATCAGGTTCGGAAGGATCTTCATCTCAAATGTTCATGAGTCACATTTGTTGACCTCTGTGCCTCAGTATATCTATACGTGATTCAGAATTGTCCATTTAGAAACCTGAATCGTCACAAAAATTGATTGTAAAAGACAGTTTCAGTTCTCTAACTAAAGAAAAAAGTCAACGATTCCAAGGAGAGAGAGAGATACCAAACGGAAGAAATAGTTCAGAACATGGAAGAGGATTTTCTTAAAGAGAAACTCTATGTTGGTCCATTATATAACTCATTTAATGTCTCGATCGAGCCATGTGCGTGCAGAGAGATCAGTGTGAAGTGTAATAAAAGTCAAACCCATGAACATACTGAAATCTATAGAGAATATTACATAGGAAGGCACTTAGGTAAATGTCTCTTTCATAAAAAGGCACTTGTCACTACTTAGGCACTTTAGTCAAAGTCCTAAGACTGTAAATCCGAATATACCCTTCTTTTTCTCTTTTTCTCTTTTTCTCTTTTTCCCTTTTTAACTTTTATAATTATATATTTTATCATTTAAGTTTTCATCACCAACATAAAAGCGACATGCGAAAAAAGTACAGAGAGAGTGAAGTCACTGAGAGCCCAACCAAATTCAATTCCTCTGAAACAAAACAAAAACCTTAAAGCTGTTGAACACAATTAGTTCTGGTCTTCTTCTTCTTCTCCGCTCTTGTATGGGACGATGCTCTGTCTCAAATCGGAAGCTCTCCATAACGATCTAACCTTAGCTTCCTCTTCTTCTTCTCCCAGCACCGATCGTAGCATCGGAAACACCACTTTTCATCTTCCCATCAATTGGTTGCTACTCTATAAATCTACTAGTATTAGATTTAAAGAAAAAAACAGAATATGATACAAGTGTGAGCTTGAACAAGATGTAAGTGAGTCAGATCCCACTCTGAGTTTCTCTGTCACTGTCATCTTCATTTGCTTGTGTTCATACCTTCAAACAGCGACTACCAAAGACCGAACACAACCACATGTCCACACAAACATGTCCACATACACATGTCCACAAACATAAGATCTATATTCTCCACATATCGTCGTGGATGAGTACTAAGTGGACAAAAATATATGGACATGCATCTCATCTCAAATAATAGTAACTAACTTTATGTGAATATGTCATAACAAACCACAATCCGTATAATCCACAACTATATTTCCACATAAATATGTCCACATATCCAGTTAGAAGTCCTTTATAATTTCAAATTTATTGTCCACTAAATTGCATAATACACTGTCCACAAGATACATGTCCACAGATATATGTCTACAAGATACATGTCTACTGATATATGTCCACATATATGTGTAAACCGTGTTCTTGATATTTTTGTGGATAACTCCTAACTGGTTAGAAATTGTGGACATGCATTTAATTTTGAACAAATGTACCAAATTTGTATTCAGAAAACATTTTTTGATGTACTTCTAACTGGACACAAACCTCTAGACATGCATTTCTCTTGATATTGTCTGTGACAGCTCTGTTTTTCATTTCAAAATTCAAATTTATGATCCACTAAAATCTGTGGACATAGTCCACAGAAATATGTTCAAATAAGTCAAACCACATAAAAAATGGACAGGAACATATGGACATGCATTTTATGTGTATTCAGATCGACCACATTATTTCTGTCCACCGCTTCGCCGTCCAGTGCCATTGTGGACAGTAACTATTGTTTAACCGACATTCACGAACATAACTATCATGACACCTACGACCATCATCTCATCAACCATAAAATTATTGACCATTAATTAATACATGTACTTACTACAAGCTACATAAGATTATAAGATTATGTCCATAAACGTTGTCCATAATTATAACATACATAAGGTTACGTCTGTAATATCACATCCACAAAACTGCATCCATTATAATACGTCCAATAAATTACATTCATTACAATCAGGTACAATCAATTTTTCCTAATATCAATACGGCTCATCCTTCATTGGCAACTGAAATGTGTGGTTGTATTCTTCTTCAAATTCACCACAAGGTAATCTAGTGACAGCCTTAAACTCAGACAGAGAGAACCTGAAAGACCGATTACGAAAGACCGAACACAACCACATGTCCACACAAACATGTCCAAAAACATAAAAACTATATTCTCCACAAATTTCAGCTCTGATTTATATCGGCATTGCATGGACAAACATCATAGCATAAGAAGCAACACAATGTTTTATATCTTATCTCTTTTAAATTTGGCTTAATGAAACTCTAGAAACTGTCAATTTGCAGGAAATACATGTGATAGTGGACATGAGTTTATGGACATGAAATCGTGAACATGAAATCATGGATATGATGTGGTGGACATGATCACAACTTTGGACTTCAGCTTAAGGGTTTGGAAATTAACGAACAAATGTTTTGTGGACATGTTCTAATGGACAATTTGCGAAGATTTATATATTTTTGTTTCTTTTTTAGTCTTTTATCCATGTAGTTGCAAATAATTATTCTACATAAGATGGATGACTTCTGGGAACCTATGTGTGAAAATATTTGTATGAACATGTTTATGAAAATCATGAGTTTTCTGTTTTTTTGTTCTTAGTTTTTTTCCATTAGATTGCATTTTCCACAGTATCTTGCTCATGCTTCATTGTCCACAGTGCATTGTCCATCCCTGTCAATTTTAGTTTCCTATGAAATTTGAAAACATGGTTGCATGGACGTGGTGGCAAAGACATGGTGGTGTGGACATGGCGGCGTGGACATGGCGGCGTGGACACAATGGAAAGAATATGATGGTGTGGACATGGTTGCGTTATTTTGCTTGTATTTGGACAAGCTCTTGAAAACTATCCAAATTTTGAATTTTTTTTTGCAAACAATAAAAAGTGGACTAGAAAATCAAACTGGAATGATATGAGGTACTGTTTTTGTTGATTCTCTTTCTTCATAAAAGTGTCCACACAAACGTGTCAATAGAAAATAATTCGTGGACAAGATGGAGTGAATTTGATATCACAGACAAGATGGTGTGGATATGATATCGTGGACATGATGATATGAACATGGTGATGTTGTTTTTTTGTATGTAAAAAAGCTCATTTTAGTAATGGACATTGTTTTCCATGTCAATATTACTGTTTTTATTGTTCGCTCTTATTGTTTTTCGTTCTGGTATGAACCACAAAATTTCTGTCCTTTAGAATTCAACTAAGATGGATGAGTTTGGGTTTTGTATTGAACAAATTAATCATAACATACAAACCAGTTTTGATTTTGTATTGAACAAAGTAACCTGAACATATGGACTAGTTAAGTATGAACAAATTACCATAGACATGTTAAGTTTCCACACGTTACGTTCACCCAATTTTGTTCATCTAATGTCTGTCCACACGTGGTCCGTCCATAATTTTATAGTCCACACATATACACCCATCAATCCATATTATTGTTTCATCATTGTTTTATTCTAACAAATCTCATCTCTTACTGGTTTCAATTTTCTTGTCCACAATCTCCCAGTCCACAAATCCTCAATCCATCCTAACCCTCTACCTGAAACAAGTGTCCATTAATCCCATGTCCACCAAAGCCCGGTCCACCACAGCCCCATCCATCAAACCCATCCCCTCTTCCCCTATCCATCAATCTCCATCCCCAAAGTATCTTACCACAAATATCCTCCCTCACCGCGCTCCATCCATCTATTGTCCATCCACGTAGAGACACATACCCTATCTAACACTCCTCGAAACATCTCTCGCTGTCCACCAAAACCATCCATTGTAATAGACTAAATTCCTCAGCGGGTGAAAAACACAGTTCGTCTCGTCTTCTACGTTTATTCAGATCTCAATCGACAAAGAATTTGTACCAGTTTACAAGGAGAATATACGAGAGAGAGAGAGAGAGAGAGAGAGAGAGAGAGAGAGAGAGAGAGAGAAATTAAATAAATATCAATTTACAAATTATGTTACACAATGTAATGATTTCGTCAGGGGCACAACCGACTTTACATGGTTAAGAAGTGCCCCAAGAGTATAAAGTGCATTTTTTGAAAAAAAACTACGCTAAAGTGCCTAAACTTGTAATCAACTCAAATCTATATTATGAAAATTGGAAACATTATAGAAAAAAAACATTTAACTATGTATTATATTATATAAATTGTCATTCTGCTTAATGATTTTTCAAATGTACATTAAGGGTATTATAGTCAAACGATAAATGTCAATTATAATTAAAATTTAAATCAAAATTAAATCAAAACTAAATCACTAAAAAATCTTAAAAAATATCTTTAAATACTTTTTTAAACAACCATTAAATCTTTCTAAATAATTATAGAAATAAAAATTATTTCTAATAAACATATTTTCAAATAATACAATAATTAAACATGAATGCAAACAATTTAAAAATAATAGGTTTTACTTCCCTAATTAATGGAAAACAAAAATAAAAACAATACATATATATTAAATTAAAAAAATCAGATGATAAATATAATTAAATAATCTAGTACAGTAGTAATTTTTACGAATCATAGAATCAAATTTCATAAATATAAATATAAACAACATGAGTCAATATATTTTTGAACATATTTAACTAACAATAAAATGAAAAAAATGAATACAAAAATTCAAACACATTTTAACTAACAATAAAATGAAATAAATGAATACAAAAAGTCAAACTTAATATTAATAAGTGTCTAATTTATAAAATATAAATTTTTAGAATTTGGCTGATCTATTTTTAATTTAATAAAATTTAAACATTAAAAATGAGTCAATATATATTTATTAGTCAATCATATAGCAAAATGGGTTGATGTTTTTACAATTACTGATATTTACAATTTGTTCCATCAGAATATGTAAAATATTTAGACAATGACAAAATGTGTTAAGAAAATTAATTAACAGGTTTTGATTATAAAAATATTAAAATAACTAATAATAGAAAAATTTAATAGACCGGTTATCATATTTTAATTTTCATAAAATTTGTAGCTATAGTTATATAAAAATATAAAATTAGTTATAAAAATATTAAAACAAAACATAATAAACAAATATAATAGATTATATAGTTTTATAATCTACTTTAAAATAAAACTATCAGCACATCTCAAATTATAACGTAGAAAAAGAAAAATCAATTAAAAAATATCTTCCTCTCTCCAAACATATTAAAAATATATAAAATATTTATAAGAAAGTAAAACTATTAACATATATTAAAATTTTAAATTTATAAATACATATTATTAAAAAAAACTAAAAAATAAAGAAGAAAATTTCCGTCTTTAAAAACAGTCAGAATCTTGTTTTCTTTTAATGAGATATACACTTCACAGAAACTAAGGCAAATTCAACTTTTTTCTAACACAAAATTTACATTTATGAAAATGAACACTTCCAGTAGCACCAAGCTGGAGATGAGAATCCTCTAAAAATGACACAGACAACACAATGGAACAATCATTCTCTCTTTTTAAGTAGTGTCTAGCTTTTCGACATGATCATTGCCTGAGATCTTAACAGACTCCGCCTTCTTCATCTTTGTTGTCATCAACTAACTTCAGGAAAGATAAGAAAACCGCGCCAAATATAGCAGAAGCTTTAACCATAAATAGCTGTAGGAACATGTGAGGGACAAGTCTTACAAGCATCACGTACAGAAAGATCAAATATACAAGCAATATGACGAGGTTAACCTCTAGAACAGGCCCAACAGTAATCATCATGGCGGAGAAGTATGCATTCGCCATAGACATCAGAGCAAAACACAGTAATGGCAGGGCAGGAACTACGAAATAGTGCAGGTCACCCAACTGCGCCCAAATAAGAGAAACTACTGCTACAAGTGAGCTTCCCATTGCCAGTGTGTCACATATCAGGTAAACGATGGGACGGTGGTCAGTTGCTAAAGTTGCGCTGCCCAAGTGTGGAGCAGAGCTGTTGAATCCACCTAGTATTGTAAATCCTGCAGCAAATGTGACGGTTGCTACAAGAGCTGCCACCACTATAAGAGCATTGATGTACTCTTTGTTTCCTCCACGGTCCAGAGGCACTGATGGTCTTGCTAGATTCATGGTTTGAATGCATCTAGCATCGTTTTGGAAGTGACCGTGTACTAAGACCACCAGTGTCAACCTCTGGAATTCAACCAAAGGTGAACAGTCGATTAGGGAATCTAATAAAAAGAATGGTAGTGTTATGGTTGGTGTTGGAATAGACGTACCTCCCAAAAGATGTAGTTTGGTTGGATATTTAACTCGGCAATATCTACAGCTCTCAAACTGCTATTATTCTGTACGAACAGGTTTTCTTGCCCTATAAGGCAACGAGCAGCTTTAGGTCGCCACTTCATGGTTGCTAAATGCAGTGGTGTATTCCCATCGACATCTTGCTCATTAGCCAAATGCTTTATTTGTTCGTATGTCCTCAAATGACCTAATATTGCAAATTCTGCACTATTAGCTGCAAAGTGAAGAATGTTCTGACATTTTTTGTTAAGCAGGTGCTTTGAAAATGGACAACGTTCTAGAATCTCTTTCACAATTTTCTTATGACATTTCTCTACTGTGTCATATGATCCTCATATTGTCACCAACTAAGGAAAAAAATAGTCATTTAAAAAGTGAGTAAATGATGCAATATCAAAATACAATAAATTAAAAGTCTTCAATATATAAATGATAAAAAATTCTCATTCATTGTCAAATGCTTAATTGGTGGTATGAAGACTATTATTTGATTTAGCTATTTTTTTTCATTTTGTTTAATTGTAAATAATTTATTTTTAATACAATTTATTGTACAGATTATCTTATAAGAGCTATATAAAGCTTCATTCTTCTCATTGTAAAAAAGACTAAGAATTTTTGGAATTAAGTAAGAGTTTTTCTCTTACAAAAGTTTTACTTTTGGGTGTTGCTCAAATGAGTTTTTAGGTGGATTCCTTTAGATTTATTTGTTCATTACTTATTATTTTAGTTGTGTGATTCCTGCTATAATACAAGTGTGAATCATATTTTAATGTGTGGATTCACGTAGGTTTGATTCATGATCTTATCAAAGGGAATCTGCATCCCTTTGTGGCGATCCTCATTCCACCATCTATCTATTTGACCATACAACCAGCCTACTCAAAGAGCGACCTTAGTCCAGTTGAGCCGGCTCTATCTAACCATTTCGTCCATACTCCATTCGACCGGCTGAAGGAGAGTGACCTTAGTCCAGATTTCAACCACCATCTTTCATCCCATGCGAACCTCCGCTCCGGGGATCGTATCATCTCGAATCAGAGCCAAAAATCTTCTGCCATCTATCATTTACTTTATTTTCTATTTTGCTTTCATTTTATTAAAAAAAATATATAAAGGTTTTGTTTTGCAAGTTTAATTGGTTTGATATTTTCATTTTTTTAAAACCATAAAAAGCTTATTTTGAAAGTATTATTTCTATTTTTATTTATTAAAAAACACAAAAAATCGGTTTTCATATTTTTTAATAAAAAAGCCCAAAAGTCATGTCTGTTTTGTCGTTTTCTGTTCATAAAAATAAAAAATAAATAAAAAATCTTTTTGTGTTAAATTTTTAAAGTTTTTGTTTTGTTTCATTCAAAGAAAAAATATTGTATTTTAATTCATTATTTGTACAAAAATTCATTTTTTTTCTTCTTAAAAAAAAAAAAACTCAAGGTGAAACAGTTTTGAGGATAAAACTTTTTTTTTTACAAAAGGGAGAGAATGTTGTGATCATTATATTGTCATCAACCAAAGAGAAATTAATCATTTAAAAAGTGAGCAAATAATGCAATATCAAAATACAATAAATTGAAAGTCTTCACTATATAAATGATAAAATACTCTTATTCATTATCAAATGCTTGACTGGTGGTAAGAAGACTATTATTTGATTTAGCTAATTCTTCTCCTTTTGTTTAATTGTAAATCATTTATTTTTAATATAATTTATTGTAAAAATTATCTTGTAAGAGCTATCTAAAGTTCAATTCTTCTCATTGTAAAAAAGACTAAGGATTTTTGGAATTAAATAAGAGTTTTTCTCTTACAAAAGTTTTACTTTTGGGTCTTGCTCAAATGAGTTCTTAGGTGAATTCCTTTAAATTTATTTGTTCATTATTTGTTATTTTAGTAGTGTGTAATTCCTGCTAAAATACAAGTGCAGATCATAGTCTAACGTGTGGATTCACATAGGCTTGATTCATGATCTTATCAAAGGGAATTAAGGAATCATCTGCTGCATATTAGAAATAAAATCGTGCATTCATTAGTAATTATTTAGCATCCGTATTGATTGACCTTTGCATAATAGGAAAATAGTTGATGTACTTAATCGCTGATTGCATTTAAAAAAAAAAAATTAGCATCATTTTATTTCCTTATTCGTCAAACCGTGTATATTTGAGTCTGATTTCTTTGTGTCCAGCGTTTTTTTTACCATAATTAGATCACGACATTAGTCATTTTAAATTCAAGCGTCATTTCATATCATTATTTCATTCAGTCCATTAGTTTATTATTGCATACAACACATTTCTTCCTTGCCTAAACTCGTTTGGACATTTTCACACATCTTCGTGGCTATCTTTTCAGGTACATCAAGATTTAGACGCCATGGAGTATGAAGAAGATGAAGCTAGCGGATACACTACCTCAGAAGTAGATTGGGGGGAAGAAGAAAATAACTCTTGGAGTGGAGGCGGAGAAGAATACTCTGGTTCTGAATATGAAGAAGAACCATATGGGGAGGAGATGGAACCAGAACCGCCAGATTGCCAAAGAAGCTGCTCAAATACAACATGGTATGAAGAAGATTCGGAGGAGGAGTCATATGAAGAGTACAAAACTCCCATAAGAGCACATAAGAGCAGAGAGGCGGACCAGCTATGGAGTTTTTACATACCGAGTACCAGCTCAACCAAAACCACCCAGCCCAAAGAAGAAAGTCAGCAAAAGATGTGCTTACACATCAAATGCTCTAGCCTTTTCAGGATCAAGCAAGAACCCTGATGAGTATTTAATGTGGGAGGCTGACATGAAGCAGTGGCTGCAAGCAAATAATATCCCCAAGGAGGAGGAACTGTCATACGCACTGGGTGCCTTAGATGGTGTTGCTTACAACTGGTGGCAGAAGGAAGATGCTCAGACCTTCTACACTCAACCGGTACTTAATTGGGGAGATCTAAAGGCAAGAATGTACCAAGAGTTTGTAAAGAAGCATCAGAATCGCAAAACCATCCATGGAAAGCCACAACACCAAGCAACAACATGGAGATTAGTGTCCACACCTGAAACTATTAAAGAAAAGCTGCAAAGGATCAGAGAAGCAATACGGATAGAGGAGGGAGAAGCAGAGCAGAAACCGAAACTCAAGGAAACCTCTATGAGCAGAAGAAGCTCACACATTGCACCCAAAGCAGCAGCAGCAAACTCCAACACCTTACCTAATCTACAAGGCACACCAAGTCAAGGTAAGTGTTTCAACTCTGGTAATATTAAAGAACAGACATGTTATAGATGTCATAAGAGAGGACATGTTGCTGTAATTTGTCCCATGAAGAAATTGTTGAAAGAAACTTCTCTGGGAGAGAAAATAAAATTATCTGAAGTAAGGGATAGTTTATCTCATTCTGATATTTTAAATTCCAAGTCTAGACTTATACACTTGTCTTTGCCAAAGGTAATTGATGCAGCTATAGGACGTGGCATGGAGCAAGAATATACAGAGATCAACACATTCCAGCATGCTCCTGAGAAGAATGAAGTTGTCACCAACTTCATATCAATCCAAGAAGATCCACCAGATCACATGAACAAGTCATGTAGCATGGCATCTACAAACAGAGGACTTAACACAAGTTCTGATCAGGTAAGTAGTGCTCCGCCCACGTGTGCTCCTAATGATTTTAATGCTGAGATGCTAAGTTTGATATGTCCAGAAGAGCCTGAAGGAAACTTAGTTCAGGTAGAAACATCATTAGAAATGAAAGCAGAATTACCTAAAATCAGTGATAGTTTAGTTCAATATGATTTGTTGCATTCCACTTCTAGTATCACGCCCTTGTCTTTGTTAGAAGGCCTTGATGCAGGATTTAAAAGGGTGAACAAAGAAGAGACAGCCCAAATCCTTGTGCAACTTGCTGAAGCTAACAATGTAAGAACAAACATCATACAATCCATTTTTACTATTTCAAGGTCAAATATCATGCACTTGTTCTTGCCATCAGGATTGTTTGCAGGTACGAATTCAGAGATAGAATGCAAGGCACAAGAGTTCTTAATGGGCAGAAAAGATCTGGCCTTATTTAAGAAACAAGAAAGGAAACAACATGAAGTAGTACCAGCCACAGCTATCACATTCAAATCCAAGGCTGAACAAAGTACTAGAAGAAATGAAGACATCCAAGAGAAACCACCAGACCAAGCTAAGAACACTGAAAGTGTTAGACAGGTAAGTATTGCTTTGACTCAATTTGTTTCTCATGATTATACAGCTGTATTAAAGGAATTATTAAACATACAAGAGCATGAGAAAAGGAATTGTTTAAGTTCACAAGTTGGAAATGGCTTTGCTAAAACTAGTGTTCTGGAATTAGATACATCAAGTTTATATTCTGATAAAGAACCCATAACACACTTGCTTCTAGCCCAGAAAGTCGTTTTTGATACAGGAACTAAAGAAGTGAAGCACAAGAAGGTTGCAACAAAAGAGAACTTGCTACTAGGCCAAGTTCATGACCAAGGAGCAAAAGAGCAAATGGTGACCACTACAGAGTCCACCAAAGGAGAAAGTGTTACACCAGGCCAGAGCAGAGGCGTGCTCTTATCCTATCTTCTCAAAGGAGAGCCACCTGATGCACCTCATACTACCAAGCCACCACAATACCAAGGTAAGACTCTAAACTCTCAAAGGAGGATGAAGGCTAACTTGCTTTCAATTGGTGCAGGAAAATTAGTTCTGAGGACAGAACTTTTACAAGGGGGAGAGGATGATACAAACCTCAGAACCAGTACCAAGCCAACCAGACCAGATTCAACCATAGAATTGGAAAACATGAAGCTGAGAAGAACTAAGGAGATATGTGAGCTGATTTCAGCTCAAATGGAGGCCAAAACCAATCCGTTCAACTCAACCACCACTTGGAGAGAGCACTAAACTCGTCTTGAGGTCATCACGAAGAAGAATCATCCCCAAAGGATTCCACACCAAGGAGATATAGAAGATTCTATCCGGCAGACCACCAATGAGCTACATGGAGACACCCGACCAGAAAATGAAGCATCCCAATCAAACCAGGAAGAACCAAGATACAAACCGACTTGTTCTGGAAACTTAACTCGTCATAGGCACGCAGCGAATTGGATTCACATCAAAAGCCTTCCACATGAAGAAGATATTCCACGTACAAATCGACGGACTTCCAGTGAACCCGGAGGAGACCAACACGCACTTAATGAAGCATACCTACCGGACCAGGAAGAGTTGAGCAACGAATCCAACTGTTTTGGATTCCCAGTTCAAAATAGAAGACCGGAGATTTTGAATCAGATCGAATTGACAACGGTTTAAAATTTATTCAACTTATAAACCAGAGGATCCTCCACTTTCCTTATTTGGAAGCTCAGGCATTCAATCATCTACAAACGAGATTTTGGCGGCCAGGAGAGACATATAAACATTCTGGAGACATATCTAACCATCCAGAAGAGTCAGTAATCATCATACAGTGCACCAGCATCCAGAGGATCAGGCGGATTCTCCATTACTCACACTTACCATATTTGGATGCATTCACATTTGAAGTCATTAATCACCAACGGCTATATCATCAAGGCTTCTGCGTTTTGGGACACTTATATGATGACCAGACTGTTCCAGAAAAGCTTACCTATCCCCTTAAACCAGCCAGATACAAAGAAGACCTCTCTTTCCTCATTTGTTGCTGATTTGCTCATTAAGAGCTAACGGCTAGTTTTTGATATGTTTTGATTTAATCCTTTAGGGATTTCGTGTAAGAACTCTATATAAAGCTCAGTTTGACCATTTGTACAAACCACCTTTCAATCAACCAAGTAAAATACAAAGTTTGTTTCAGTTTATTTCAAAGAGAGTATTTGTTTAAACATTTGTCTTTAGTTTCATTTGAGAGATTCATTTGATTCTATAGATTATAGGATTAGGATTGCTTGTATGATTCAAGCAATGCTAGTTATCCAAGGATTGAGAGAGTCAATCATACCCAAGGATTGAGAGAGTCAATCACGTCTATCCACCATCCAACCATCATCCATCCAACCGGCTTGAAAGAGAGTGAGCTTAGTCCAGCTTTCAACCACCATCTTCCATCCTTTGTGAAACTCAGTTTTGAGGATCACATCAGTTAAGCATCTCTATTGTGTCTGGGTGGTGTTTTAAGATCACCTTGAGAGTTGAGTTGCGACTTGCAATGCAGGCTGAGTGGATGGGGAAAGAACCATCTTCGTTCTTTATGTAAGCAATCTATGTAGAACTTGCAAATCTGGTTAGCATATGCTGCACGCCTATGTCATATCCAATGGATGCTGCAAAGGCAAGTGGACGTCTTCCATCTTCATTCCTGGAGTCCACCAGATCTGAATCACTCTCCAATATAGCTGTTAGTATATCTGCTATAACAGTAAGAATACATAAGATTGTTAAGATTCACTCCATATGTTGAACACAATGTAAAGCATACGAAAAATATGAAATTCACTGGTTCAAAATGTACAGAACTGACCAAGATTCTGGCTTTTCACTGCAGCACACACGACTGACTTCCCGACAAAGCTGGCATTCAAACCCTGTAACATATGCTCTACAAGTGTAATATGATCACCTTCAGCACCATATACAATGGAGATACACCCTCCTTGTCCAGAAGAAAGCAAGTGTTCTGATCTTTACGAACAAGTTGCAAGGAAACAGCTACATGCTTATCTTTCACTGACGAGGGAGGATTCAATTTTGTCGAGCATCAAAGCTGCTAGCTTCTGGAGAGGGTTTAGTGATGATGCGTCGGTTTGAGCTTAACCGGAGACGGAGGTGACGTCGCCGGAAAAGTGATGAGAGGAGGAAAATCGAGAAGTTTTGTTTTTCTTTTGAAAGGATTATTAATGAGAAGTTGGAAATTATTATTTTTTGCATGTTTGGTTTGTGGGAGTAAATGATAATGAGAAGAAGTTTCCAGCGGATGCAGAACGGAGCAGAGAGAGTGTTGCATAGCAGTGAGGAAAATGTGGAGTGAAGAAGGATCTTTTACATCATAAACATGAAAAAGTATCGTCACGTTTTATAAGTATTTTTTTTTAGTTTTTTTCTCAACTTTCCTACATCAAAGTTAGCGGTTGATCTTGATATGTGGCAAAATATCATATCTTTTTATAATATTTAAAAAGTTGCAATATACATATTTATTAATACTTTTTTCTCAGCTACATATTTATTGATAAAACCATAAGTCTATGCATTGATCATAACTAGGTATTGGTATTTTTTTTTTTACAAAAATCATCCAAAACAAAAGTTAGTGAATCTTTTCAAATAGATTGGAGAAATAAATAAGGTGCTTTATAAATAAGTATACAATACAAATATAATGAACAAAAAAAGAAATATAAGTACTTGAGATTTTTTTGGAGAAATAAATTAAAGAATTATAGTCTTATGTTGAAGTAGATTATGGGGGAAAAATAATGAATGCTGCAAGTTCAAAAAAAACTCACATAAGACGTCCTGAAACCAAACAAAACAAGAATGATGACAAAATCCTCAATTTACATTTAAGAACATCATCTCTTTTTCGGATTTTATAACGTTGTATCACGCGACTTTGAACTGTCTTCACGTGGTATGATTGTACATGTACAATAACAATCACTTCGATTAACCAACGCTCAACACTTAGCCTTACGAGACGTCCTAAAACAAACATACTAATGTCTCACCGATTGTATGTGTCAATATGTAGTCTCTTATAGAAACAATTTACGGCGTTCAACTATATTTATCAATTAAAAAATTGTTCATCAAAATGTTAATATCTTAACGATTTTGGATTAATTTGAAATATTTGACAGGTGTAAATATTAGATACTAAAATAGTGAAATGACTAAATTATAAATTAAAAAAAAAAATCTACACATTTTCATTCAATTGATGAATACAATTTTGTTAATCTAATTTTATAATTAAAATTTCAAAATACATTCAGAATTTACTTATTAAGTTTTCAAAATTATTATTTGATGCATTTTATTATTAATAGTATATATATTTGATAAACGCAAGAATATGAAAATGATGTATTAACACAATCTATGTCCTCAAACATGTGTGATTAATGCATGTTTATGTGTCAATGGCTATATAGTTTCAGCTTTGTTTATGAATAATTTGATTGTATATAATGTTTTTTAACCAATCATTATCAAATTCAGTATGCATTGGGGTGGAGAAATTTTCCTCCCCTTTTTCCAATATTATATGGAGAATTTTTTTTTTGTAAACCTTAATTTTATAAATTTAACCTTCCACAATACAGTACAATGTCAGCCCAATATAATTTACTAAGAATAAATAAATTTTGAGCCCACTTAGCCCATTTTAATATACAGTTTAAAAGAAAATAACATATAAACACAAGAATAAGACTCGAACATAAGACCTTTAACACATTTAGAAATGACACACCCATTACACTACATACAATATTTGAAAAATTGATATCATTAAAGTGTCTTATAGTTATTTGGCGCCTAAAGCACAAGTTTCCCCAGTTTTAAGTCAGGCCCGACCCAAATACAATAGATAAATGTCCATTCATTTTATTTAAAATAACAAATTTTCAAAACAATAAGTTATAACAGATATATTTTAAGACAAATGATCAACTTATATCAAAATATAAATGCGTCAATGATTTTTTTACACAAAACTAAAATGATAAAAATTAGTCTGGCACTAAAGATTAACTCTCAAATATCGTCTAACTGATTCTAATTGCATTTAATTTTCAAAACTCATATAGATTATTATAAAAAAATATTTGGTAAAAATTAAAATATTTACTTGACTAAAATTTTAATAAAGACCCTTTCAAAGAAATAAGATAAAAAATTTATTTCCTTATATGAGAAAGAAAAGAAATAAATCTCCCATTTTAAACCAAATACACATGAGAATAAATTAATTATTCCATTAATTAAACATTTTCTATGCATGTTTCATACCGACCGAGAAAAAATTGCAACATCATTCTTTCAATGTTAATTTACATTGACTTTATGATGATTTAAATATTAATAGTTATTTTGTCTTTATGCTTATAAATGTTACTATGAATTTTTTAGTCATCAAGATTTGTATAATGCTGCAAGTTCAAAAAAAGCTCACATAAGACAACATCATAGCTAATGAAACCAAACAAAACAAGGATGATGAAAAAATCCTCAATTTACATTTAAGGACATCATCTCTTTTTGGATTTTATAACGTTGTACCACACGATTTTGAAATGTCATCACGTGGTACGATTGTACGTGTACAATTAAAATCGCTCCGATTAACCATCAATTAATATTTAGCCTTACGAGACGTCCTAAAATAAACATACTAATGTGCCACCGATTGTACTCTCTTACGGAAGCAATCTCACGGCGTCCAACTATGTTTATCGAATAATAAATTATTCATCAAAATGCTAATATCTTAACTATTTTAGATTAATTTGAGATGTTTGACTGGTATATCTATTAGATATTAAAATAGTTAAATGACTGAGTTATAAATTAAAAAAAAAACCTTCAAATTGTCATTCAATTGATGAATACAAATTTGTTAATCTAATTTTATAATTAAAATTTCAAAATACATTGAAAATTTTACTTATTAAGTTTTCAAAATTATTTTGGATGCATTTTATTATTAATGGTATATATTTGATATACGCAAGAATCTGTAAATGCTATATAAACACTATCCATGTCCAAAAACATGTGTGATTAATACATGTTCATGTGTCAATGACTATATAATTTCAGCTTTATTTATGAAAATTTGATTGTATATAATGTTTCTTTAACCAATCCTTATCAAATTTAGTATGCATACGTGTGGAAAATTTTTACTCCTTCCCTTTTTCCAATATGATATGGAGAATTTTTTTTTTTGTGAACTTTAATTATATAAACTTAATCTTCGATAATACAGTACAGTGTCAGCCTAATATAATTTACTACCTAAAGCATAAATAAATTTTGAGCCAATGATTTTGAGCCAATGATTAGTTGTATTAACTTATGAATAATATACGTGCAAACTTAGCATGTCCATCTAAATAAATGAATAAAGCTATATTCAAATTTCATTATAATTACTTTATATAGAAATGATATAAAAACCAATTTCTAAAATCACTATATATATTTAAAACCCAAAGTCGAAGGCAATTGAGTGAGCAATACCAATATCTACTCTGCTACTTAACCTCCTTATCTTTAGATAAATCCTATATTAAAATTAGGTCAAGGAGAAGCTTGATTGCCCTTTGTGAAAGTCTACCTTCCAAAATATAGTCATCAAGCTTTGTATAATGTTGCAAGTTCAAACAAAGCTCACATAAGACAACTTCATAGCTAATGAAACCAAACAAAATAAGGATGATGACAAAATCCTCAATTTACATTTAAGGACATCATCTCTTTTTGGATTTTATAACGTTATATCACGTGACTTTAAAATGTCATCACGTGGTACGATTGTACGTGTACAATGAAAATTGCTCCAATTAACCAACGATAAACACTTAGCCGTACGAGACGTCCTAAATTAGACATACTAATGCCCCACCGATTGAACGTGTCAATGAGTACTCTCTTACGGAAGTAATCTCACGACGTCCAATTATATTTATCGAATAATAAATTATTCATCAAAATGCCAATATCTTAACTATTTTGGATTAATTTGAGATATTTGACTGGTATATCTATTAGATATTAAAATAGTGAAATGACTGAATTATAAATTTTTTAAAAAACCTACAAATTGGCATTCAATTGCTGAATACAAATTTGTTAATCTTATTTTATAATTAAAATTTCAAAATACATTCAAAATTTTACTTATAAAGTTTTCAAATTTATTTTTGGATGCATTAATGGTACATATTTGATAAACACAAGAATCTGAAAATGCTATATAAATAATATCCATGTCCAAAAACATGTGTATGTGTGATAAAGGAAAATGCTAGTTTCTAAAAATAAGCAGTTGAACTTTCAAACCAGTGGTACAGATCCTTTTCCTTAATGATATGCTTGATCTCCTAAAAAATGCTGAGAATTAATGCTTATATCTCTAAAACTCAGGGAATCTTTAAGAACATGAATTTATCAAAAGCATAATAACATAAAAGCTACACATTGATAGAACCAATCTAACTCATATACAGTATACGAATAGTGGACTATTTGCTCAGAGATTCTGAGAAATTAAACAACAAATATAGCAGGAGACAGCTACAGCTTCTTTGTGGGAACAAGTAACTTAAAATAGGAACAAGTAGACAGTAACATGCAATGGTGGGAACAAGTAGGCCTTAAAATAATCAGAAAGAAAATATTCTAACATGTCCATAAAGAAACAGCATACAGATACAGATACGTTCGTTACCAATCAGATGGAGAAAGCTTTTTGATTAAGGATGGTGATCGTATTATGTCTGTCTAATATCTCTCCCCATTCCCAATAAGGCATAAAAGACAGATATTTAGCACTTACCTCTTTGATTATAGTTGATAATGGATCTTCTTCTTCAGATGCTCCTGGCTATCGTCTCGATCAGTTTGCCGCTAACTTCCTCACATATCGAAGATGCATCGAAACACTCCAATTCTCCACTCGATTCGATTCTCGATTTTTCTTCATTCCAGAGAGTGAGAGAGATAGCAATTTCACTTCCGATCATGGATTCTCCGGAATCTCGTCGTCGGGAAAGAGGTGACTGCCACCGACTGATGAAAACGAGTCCGGTGACATCATCAGGTCCGTTTGCTAACTGTGACTGAGAGTTCTCCTCGTACGACTTTATCTTTGGTGTGGGCCTTTTGAGTTTGGGCCTTTGAAGCCCTTTGAGTTTGGGTCTTTGAAGCCCTTCGAGTTTGGGCCTTTGAAGCCCTCAAAATTTGGGCTTTTGAAG
>FNXX01000240.1:0-20667 GCA_900108845.1 Iljinskaea planisiliqua
TCATTCCTCATTTAGGCGTCCCAAAATGCATATTTTTTAATGGTATTCATTGTTATGACCATTCACTCTTTAAAATACTGTTTTATTGCATTTAGGGACATGAAGATCGTTTTGAACTTCATTGGACTCATTTCAGTTCCAGATTCTTCTTTTTGGTATATGGATTTGGTTGATTAACGGTGTCTCCATTGAATGAGAAACAAGGTATTTGTGCTTCTCATTCCTAATTTAGGCGTCCAAAAATGCATATTACTAATGGTATTCATTGTTATGACCATTCCTAATCTTTAAAATTCTTTTTTTATGCATTTCGGACATGAAGTTCATTTTCATATCTTCGTTGGACTAATTTCAGTTCCCGATTTCTCTTTTAGGTATATTGGATTTGGTTGATTAACGGTGTCTCCTAATGAATGAGAAACAATGTATTGATGCTTCTCATTTTTAATTTAGGCGTCCCACAATGCATATTTGTAGTAGTATTGGTTGTTATGACCATTCTTACTCTTTAAAATTCTGTTTTATGCATTTAGGGACATGAATTTCATTTTCTGATATTTATTGCACCCATTTTAGTTCCAGATTCCTCGTTTTGGTATATTCGATTTCATTGATTAATGGTGTCTCCCAATGAATGAGAAACAAGGTATTTGAGTTTCTCATTCCTCCTTTAGGATTCCCAAAATACATATTTTAGGAGTTTTGATTGTTATGGCCATTCTTACTCTTTAAAATTCTGTTTTATGCATTTAGGGATATGAGTTTCATTTTCTGATATTGATTGGACCCATTTTAGTTCTAGATTCCTCGTTTTGGTATATTGGATTTTGTTGAGTATCGGTGTCTCCCAATGAATGAGAAACAAGGTATTTGTGTTTTTCATTCCTCATGAAGGCGTCCCACAATGCATATTTCTAGTGGTATTGATTGTTATGGCCATTCTTACTCTTTAAATTTTTGTTTTATGCCTTTTGGGACATGAAGTTCATTTTCTGATCTTCATTGGACTCATTTCAGTTCCAGATTCCTGTTTTGGTATATTGGATTTCGTTGATTAACGGTGTCTCCTAATGAATGAGAAACAAGGTATTTGTTCATCTCATTCCTCATTTAGGCGTCCCAAAAGGCATATTTCTAGTGGTATTGATTGTTATGGTGATTCTTACTCTTTAAATTCTGTTTGATGTATTTACGGTCATGAAGTTCATTTTCCATATCCATTGCACCATTATAGTTCCAGATTCCTCGTTTTGGTGTATTGGATTTCGTTTATTAACGTTGTCTCCCAATGAATGAGAAACATGGTGTTTGTGTTTCTCATTCCTCATTAAGGCGTCTCACAATGCATATTTCTAGTGGTATTCATTGTTTTGACCATTCTTACTCTTCAAAATTCTGTTTTATACATTTAGGGACATGAAGTTCATTCTCTGATATTCATTGGACTTATTTTAGTTCCAGATTCCTTGCTTTGGTATATTGAATTTCGTTGATTAACGGTGTCTCCCAATGAATGAGAAACAAGGTATTTGTGTTTCTCATTCCTCATGAAGGCGTCCCACAATGCATATTTCGAGTGGTATTGATTGTTATGGCCATTCTTACTCTTTAAATTTATGTTTTATGCATTTAGGGACATGAAGTTCATTTTCTGATCTTCATTGGACTCATTTCAGTTCCAGATTCCACTTTTGGTATATTGGATTTCGTTGATTAACGGTGTCTCCCAATGAATGAGAAACAAGGTATTTGTGCTTCTCATTCCTCATTTAGGCGTACCAAAAGGCATATTCTTACCCATTATAGTTCCATATTCCTCGTTTTGGTGTATTAGATTTCGTTGATTAATGGTGTCTCCGAATGAATGAGAAACAAGGTATTTGTGTTTCTCATTCCTCATTGAGGCGTCCCACAATGCATATTTCTAGTGGTATTGATTGTTATTCCCGTTCTTACTCTTTAAAAGTCAGTTTTATGCATTTAGGGACATCAAGTTCATTTTCCGATCTTCATTGGACTCATTTCAGTTCCAGATTCCTCTTTTGGGAATATTGGATTTATTTTATTAACGGTATCTCCCAATGAAATAGAAACAAGGTATTTTTGCTTCTCATTCCTCATTAAGGCGACCCACAATGCATATTTCTAGTGGTATTCATTGTTTTGACCATTCTTACTCTTTAAAATTCTGCTTTATGCATTTAGGGACATGAAGTTCATTTTCTGATCTTCATTGGACTAATTTCAGTTCCAGATTCCTCTTTATGGTATATTGGATTTGGTTTATTAACGGTGTCTCCCAATGAATGAGTAACTAGGTATTTGTGCTTCTCATTCCTCATTTAGGCGTCCCACAATACATATTTCTAGTGGTATTTAGTGTTATGATCATTCTTACTCTTTAAAAGTATGTTTTATGCATTTAGGGACATGAAAGTCATTTTCTGATCTTTAGTGGACTCATTTCAGTTTCCGATTCCTCTTTTTAGTATAATGGATTTGGTTGATTAACAGTGTCTCCCAATGAATGAGAAACATGGTATTTGTGTTTCTAATTCCTCATTAAGGCGTTCCACAATGCATATTTCTAGTGGTATTCAATGTTTTGACAATTCTTACTCTTTAAAATTCTGTTTTATACTTTTAGGGACACGAAGTTCATTTTCTGATATTCATTGGACTCATTTTAGTTCCAGATTCCTCGCTTTGGTATATTGAATTTCGTTGATTAACGGTGTCTCCCAATATATCAGAAACAAGGTATTTGTGTTTCTCATTTCTCATGAAGGCGTCCCACAATGCATATTTTTAGTGGTATTGATTGTTATGACCATTCTTACTCTTTAAATTTCTGTTTTATGCATTTAGGGACATGAAGTTCATTTTCTAATCTTTATTGGACTCATTTCAGTTCCAGATTCCTCTTTTGGGAATATTGGATTTATTTTATTAACGGTATCTCCCAATGAAATAGAAACAAGGTATTTTTGCTCCTCATTCCTCATTAAAGCGACCCACAATGCATATTTCTAGTGGTATTCATTGTTTTGACCATTCTTACTCTTTAAAATTCTGCTTTATGCATTTAGGGACATGAAGTTCATTTTCTGATCTTCATTGGAATCATTTCAGTTCCAGATTCCTCTTTTCAGTATATTGGATTTAGTTGATTAATGGTGTCTCCGACTGAATGAGTAACTAGGTATTTGTGCTTCTCATTCCTCACTTAGGCGTCCCACAATGCATATTTCTAGTGGTATTTATTGTTATGATCATTCTTACTCTTTAAAAGTATGTTTTATGCATTTAGGGACATGAAAGTCATTTTCTGATCTTCAGTGGACTCATTTCAGTTTCCGATTCCTCTTTTTAGTATAATGGATTTGGTTGATTAACGGTGTCTCCCAATGAATGAGAAACATGGTATTTGTGTTTCTAATTCCTCATTAAGGCGTCCCACAATAGATATTTCTAGTGGTATTCAATGTTTTGACAATTCTTACTCTTTAAAATTCTGTTTTATACGTTTAGGGACACGAAGTTCATTTTCTGATATTCATTGGACTCATTTTAGTTCCAGATTCCTCGCTTTGGTATATTGAATTTCGTTGATTAACGGTGTCTCCCAATATATCAGAAACAAGGTATTTGTGTTTCTCATTTCTCATGAAGGCGTCCCACAATGCATATTTCTAGTGGTATTGATTGTTATGACCATTCTTACTCTTTAAATTTCTGTTTTATGCATTTAGGGACATGAAGTTCATTTTCTAATCTTTATTGGACTCATTTCAGTTCTAGATTCCTCTTTTGGTATATTGGATTCCGTTGATTAACGGTGTCTCCCAATGAATGAGAAACAAGGTATTTGTGATTCTCATTCCTCATTTAGGCGTCCCAAAAGGCATATTCATACCCATTATAGTTCCATATTCCTCGTTTTGGTGTATTAGATTTCGTTGATTAATGGTGTCTCCGAATGAATGAGAAACAAGGTATTTGTGTTTCTCATTCCTCATTGAGGCGTCCCACAATGCATATTTCTAGTGGTATTGATTGTTATTCCCATTCTTACTCTTTAAAAGTCTGTATGCATTTAGGGACATAAGTTCATTTTCGATCTTCATTGGACTCATTTCAGTTCCAGATTCCTCTTTTGGAATATTGGATTTATTTATTAACGGTATCTCCAATGAATAGAAACAAGGTATTTTTGCTTCTCATTCCTCATTAAGGCGTCCCACAATGCATATTTCTAGTGGTATTCATTGTATTGACCATTCTTACTCTTTAAAATTCTGTTTTATGCATTTAGGGACATGAAGTTCATTTTCTGATTTTCTTTGGACTAATTTCAGTTCCAGATTCCTCTTTTTGGTATATTGGATTTGGTTTATTAACGGTGTCTCCCAATGAATGAGTAACTAGGTATTTGTGCTTCTCATTCTTCATTTAGGCTTCCCAAAAGGCATATTTCTAATGGTATTCATTGTTTGACCATTCCTACTCTTTAAAATTCTTTTTATGCATTTAGGGACATGAAGTCCATTTTCTGATCTTCATTGGACTCATTTCAGTTCCAGATTCCTCTTTTCGGTATATTGGATTTAGTTGATTAATGGTGTCTCCAATGAATGAGTAACTAGGTATTTGTGCTTCTCATTCCTCAATTAGGCGTCCCACAATGCATATTTCTAGTGGTATTGATTGTTATGGCCATTCTTACTCTTTTAAAATTCTGTTTTATGCATTTAGGGACATGAAGTTCATTTTCTGATCTTCAGTGGACTCATTTCAGTTCCCGATTCCTCTTTTTGGTATATTGGATTTGGTTGATTAACGGTGTCTCCCAATGAATGAGAAACAAGGTATTTGTGCTTCTCATTCCTCATTTAGGCGTCCCAAAATGCATATTTCTAATGGTATTCATTGTTATGACCATTCCTACTCTTTAAAATTCTTTTTATGCATTTAGGGACATGAAGTCATTTTCTGAACTTCATTGGACTCATTTCAGTTCCAGATTCCTCTTTTGGTATATTGGATTTAGTTGATTAATGGTGTCTCCCAATGAATGAGAAACTAGGTATTTGTGCTTCTCATTCCTCATTTAGGCGTCCCAAAATGCATATTTCTAATGGTATTCGATTGTTATGATCATTCCTACTCTTTAAAATTCTGTTTTATGCATTTAGGGACTTGAAGTTCATTTCTGATATTCAGTGGACTCATTTCAGTTCCCGATTCCTCTTTTTGGTATATTGGATTTGGTTGATTAACGGTGTCTCCCAATGAATGAGAAACAAGGTATTTGTGCTTGTCATTCCTCATTTAGGCGTCCCAAAATGCATATTTCTAATGGTATTCATTGTTATGACCATTCTTACTCTTTAAAATTCTGTTTTATGCATTTAGGGACATGAAGTCCATTTTCTGATCTTCATTGGACTCATTTCAGTTCCAGATTCCTCTTTTTGGTATATTGGATTTAGTTGATTAACGGTGTCTCCAATGAATGAGAAACAGGTATTTGTGCTTCTCATTCCTCATTTAGGCGTCCCACAATGCATATTTCTAGTGGTATTGATTGTTATGGCCATTCTTACTCTTTAAAATTCTGTTTTATGCATTTAGGGACATGAAGTTCATTTTCTGATCTTCAGTGGACTCATTTCAGTTCCGATTCCTCTTTTTGGTATATTGGATTTGGTTTATTAACGTGTCTCCAATGAATGAGAAACAAGGTATTTGTGCTTCTCATTCCTTATTTAGGTGTCCAAAATGCATATTTCTAATGGTATTCATTGTTATGACATTCTTACTCTTTAAAATTCTGTTTTATGCATTTAGGGACATGAAGTTCATTTTCTGATCTTCATTGGACTCATTTCAGTTCCAGATTCCTCTTTTAGGTATATTGGATTTGGTTGATTAACGGTGTCTCCCAATGAATGAGAAACAAGGTATTTGTGCTTCTCATTCCTCATTTAGGCGTCCCACAATGCATATTTCTAGTGGTATTGATTGTTATGACCATTCTTACTCTTTAAAATTCTGTTTTATGCATTTAGGGACATGAAGTTCATTTCTGATCTTCATTGGACTCATTTAGTTCCAGATTCCTCTTTTGGTATATTGGATTTGTTGATTAACGGTGTCTCCAATGAATGAGAAACAAGGTATTTTGTTTCTCATTCCTCATTTAGGCGTCCCAAATGCATATTTCTAGTGGTATTGATTGTTATGCCATTCTTACTCTTTAAAATTCTGTTTTATGCATTTAGGGACATGAAGTTCATTTTCTGATCTTCATTGGACTCATTTCAGTTCCAGATTCCTCTTTTGGTATATTGGATTTAGTTGATTAACGGTGTCTCCCAATGAATGAGAAACAAGGTATTTGTGCTTCTCATTCCTCATTTAGGCGTCCCAAAATGCATATTTCTAGTGGTATTCATTGTTATGACCATTCTTACTCTTTAAAATTCTGTTTTATGCATTTAGGGACATGAAGTTCATTTTCTGATCTTCATTGGACTCATTTCAGTTCCAGATTCCTCTTTTTGGTATATTGGATTTAGTTGATTAATGGTGTCTCCCAATGAATGAGTAACTAGGTATTTGTGCTTCTCATTCCTCAATTAGGCGTCCCACAATGCATATTTCTAGTGGTATTGATTGTTATGGCATTCTTACTCTTTTAAATTCTGTTTTATGCATTTAGGGACATGAAGTTCATTTCTGATATTCAGTGGACTCATTTCAGTTCCGATTCCTCTTTTTGGTATATTGGATTTGGTTGATTAACGTGTCTCCCAATGAATGAGAAACAAGGTATTTGTGCTTTCATTCCTCATTTAGGCGTCCCAAAATGCATATTTCTATTTTTTTTTTTTTTTTTTTTTTTTTTTTTTATTTTCTAGTGGTATTATTGTTATGCCATTCTTACTCTTTTAAAATTCTGTTTTATGCATTTAGGGACATGAAGTTCATTTTCTGATCTTCATTGGACTCATTTCAGTTCCAGATTCCTCTTTTGGTATATTGGATTTAGTTGATTAATGGTGTCTCCCAATGAATGAGTAACTAGGTATTTGTGCTTCTCATTCCTCATTTAGGCGTCCCACAATGCATATTTCTAGTGGTATTGATTGTTATGGCATTCTTACTCTTTAAAATTCTGTTTTATGCATTTAGGGACATGAAGTTCATTTTCTGATCTTCATTGGACTCATTTCAGTTCCGATTCCTCTTTTTGGTATATTGGATTTGTTGATTAACGGTGTCTCCCAATGAATGAGAAACAAGGTATTTGTGCTTCTCATTCCTCATTTAGGCGTCCCACAATGCATATTTCTAGTGGTATTATTGTTATGCCATTCTTACTCTTTAAAATTCTGTTTTATGCATTTAGGGACATGAAGTTCATTTTCTGATCTTCATTGGACTCATTTCAGTTCCGATTCCTCTTTTTGGTATATTGGATTTGGTTGATTAACGGTGTCTCCCAATGAATGAGAAACAAGGTATTTGTGCTTCTCATTCCTCATTTAGGCGTCCCACAATGCATATTTCTAGTGGTATTCATTGTTATGACCATTCTTACTCTTTAAAATTCTGTTTTATGCATTTAGGGACATGAAGTTCATTTTCTGATCTTCATTGGACTCATTTCAGTTCCAGATTCCTCTTTTTGGTATATTGGATTTGGTTGATTAACGGTGTCTCCCAATGAATGAGAAACAAGGTATTTGTGCTTCTCATTCCTCATTTAGGCGTCCCACAATGCATATTTCTAGTGGTATTATTGTTATGACCATTCTTACTCTTTAAAATTCTGTTTTATGCATTTAGGGACATGAAGTTCATTTTCTGATCTTCATTGGACTCATTTCAGTTCCGATTCCTCTTTTTGGTATATTGGATTTGGTTGATTAACGGTGTCTCCCAATGAATGAGAAACAAGGTATTTGTGCTTCTCATTCCTCATTTAGGCGTCCCACAATGCATATTTCTAGTGGTATTATTGTTATGCCATTCTTACTCTTTAAAATTCTGTTTTATGCATTTAGGGACATGAAGTTCATTTTCTGATCTTCATTGGACTCATTTCAGTTCCAGATTCCTCTTTTTGGTATATTGGATTTGGTTGATTAACGGTGTCTCCCAATGAATGAGAAACAAGGTATTTGTGCTTCTCATTCCTCATTTAGGCGTCCCAAATGCATATTTCTAGTGGTATTCATTGTTATGACATTCTTACTCTTTAAAATTCTGTTTTATGCATTTAGGGACATGAAGTTCATTTTCTGATCTTCATTGGACTCATTTCAGTTCCAGATTCCTCTTTTTGGTATATTGGATTTAGTTGATTAACGGTGTCTCCCAATGAATGAGAAACAAGGTATTTGTGCTTCTCATTCCTCATTTAGGCGTCCCACAATGCATATTTCTAGTGGTATTGATTGTTATGGCCATTCTTACTCTTTAAAATTCTGTTTTATGCATTTAGGGACATGAAGTTCATTTTCTGATCTTCATTGGACTCATTTCAGTTCCAGATTCCTCTTTTTGGTATATTGGATTTGGTTATTAACGGTGTCTCCCAATGAATGAGAAACAAGGTATTTGTGCTTCTCATTCCTTATTTAGGCGTCCCAAAATGCATATTTCTAATGGTATTCATTGTTATGACTATTCTTACTCTTTAAAATTCTGTTTTATGCATTTAGGGACATGAAGTTCATTTTCTGATCTTCATTGGACTCATTTCAGTTCCAGATTCCTCTTTTTGGTATATTGGATTTAGTTGATTAATGGTGTCTCCCAATGAATGAGAAACTAGGTATTTGTGCTTCTCATTCCTCATTTAGGCGTCCCACAATGCATATTTCTAGTGGTATTGATTGTTATGGCCATTCTTACTCTTTAAAATTCTGTTTTATGCATTTAGGGACATGAAGTTCATTTTCTGATCTTCATTGGACTCATTTCAGTTCCAGATTCCTCTTTTTGGTATATTGGATTTGGTTTATTAACGGTGTCTCCCAATGAATGAGAAACAAGGTATTTGTGCTTCTCATTCCTCATTTAGGCGTCCCAAATGCATATTTCTAATGGTATTCATTGTTATGACATTCTTACTCTTTAAAATTCTGTTTTATGCATTTAGGGACATGAAGTTCATTTTCTGATCTTCATTGGACTCATTTCAGTTCCAGATTCCTCTTTTGGTATATTGGATTTAGTTGATTAATGGTGTCTCCCAATGAATGAGAACTAGGTATTTGTGCTTCTCATTCCTCATTTAGGCGTCCCACAATGCATATTTCTAGTGGTATTGATTGTTATGACATTCTTACTCTTTAAAATTCTGTTTTATGCATTTAGGGACATGAAGTTCATTTTCTGATCTTCATGGACTCATTTCAGTTCCGATTCCTCTTTTTGGTATATTGGATTTGGTTGATTAACGGTGTCTCCCAATGAATGAGAAACAAGGTATTTGTGCTTCTCATTCCTCATTTAGGCGTCCCACAATGCATATTTCTAGTGGTATTCATTGTTATGACATTCTTACTCTTTAAAATTCTGTTTTATGCATTTAGGGACATGAAGTTCATTTTCTGATCTTCATTGGACTCATTTCAGTTCCAGATTCCTCTTTTTGGTATATTGGATTTGGTTGATTAACGGTGTCTCCCAATGAATGAGAAACAAGGTATTTGTGCTTCTCATTCCTCATTTAGGCGTCCCACAATGCATATTTCTAGTGGTATTATTGTTATGACATTCTTACTCTTTAAAATTCTGTTTTATGCATTTAGGGACATGAAGTTCATTTTCTGATCTTCAGTGGACTCATTTCAGTTCCAGATTCCTCTTTTTGGTATATTGGATTTGGTTGATTAACGGTGTCTCCCAATGAATGAGAAACAAGGTATTTGTGTTTCTCATTCCTCATTAGGCGTCCCACAATGCATATTTCTAGTGGTATTGATTGTTATGGCCATTCTTACTCTTTAAAATTCTGTTTTATGCATTTAGGGACATGAAGTTCATTTTCTGATCTTCATTGGACTCATTTCAGTTCCAGATTCCTCTTTTTGGTATATTGGATTTGGTTGATTAACGGTGTCTCCCAATGAATGAGAAACAAGGTATTTGTGCTTCTCATTCCTCATTTAGGCGTCCCAAATGCATATTTCTAGTGGTATTCATTGTTATGACATTCTTACTCTTTAAAATTCTGTTTTATGCATTTAGGGACATGAAGTTCATTTTCTGATCTTCATTGGACTCATTTCAGTTCCAGATTCCTCTTTTTGGTATATTGGATTTGTTGATTAACGGTGTCTCCCAATGAATGAGAAACAAGGTATTTGTGCTTCTCATTCCTCATTAGGCGTCCCACAATGCATATTTCTAGTGGTATTGATTGTTATGGCATTCTTACTCTTTAAAATTCTGTTTTATGCATTTAGGGACATGAAGTTCATTTTCTGATCTTCATTGGACTCATTTCAGTTCCAGATTCCTCTTTTTGGTATATTGGATTTGGTTGATTAACGGTGTCTCCCAATGAATGAGAAACAAGGTATTTGTGCTTCTCATTCCTCATTTAGGCGTCCCAAATGCATATTTCTAGTGGTATTCATTGTTATGACCATTCTTACTCTTTAAAATTCTGTTTTATGCATTTAGGGACATGAAGTTCATTTTCTGATCTTCATTGGACTCATTTCAGTTCCAGATTCCTCTTTTTGGTATATTGGATTTAGTTGATTAACGGTGTCTCCCAATGAATGAGAAACAAGGTATTTGTGCTTCTCATTCCTCATTTAGGCGTCCCACAATGCATATTTCTAGTGGTATTGATTGTTATGCCATTCTTACTCTTTAAAATTCTGTTTTATGCATTTAGGGACATGAAGTTCATTTTCTGATCTTCATTGGACTCATTTCAGTTCCAGATTCCTCTTTTTGGTATATTGGATTTGGTTGATTAACGGTGTCTCCCAATGAATGAGAAACAAGGTATTTGTGCTTCTCATTCCTCATTTAGGCGTCCACAATGCATATTTCTAGTGGTATTCATTGTTATGACATTCTTACTCTTTAAAATTCTGTTTTATGCATTTAGGGACATGAAGTTCATTTTCTGATCTTCATTGGACTCATTTCAGTTCCAGATTCCTCTTTTGGTATATTGGATTTGGTTGATTAACGGTGTCTCCAATGAATGAGAAACAGGTATTTGTGCTTCTCATTCCTCATTTAGGCGTCCCACAATGCATATTTCTAGTGGTATTGATTGTTATGGCCATTCTTACTCTTTAAAATTCTGTTTTATGCATTTAGGGACATGAAGTTCATTTTCTGATCTTCATTGGACTCATTTCAGTTCCAGATTCCTCTTTTTGGTATATTGGATTTAGTTGATTAACGGTGTCTCCCAATGAATGAGAAACAAGGTATTTGTGCTTCTCATTCCTCATTTAGGCGTCCCACAATGCATATTTCTAGTGGTATTATTGTTATGCCATTCTTACTCTTTAAAATTCTGTTTTATGCATTTAGGGACATGAAGTTCATTTTCTGATCTTCATTGGACTCATTTCAGTTCCGATTCCTCTTTTTGGTATATTGGATTTGGTTGATTAACGGTGTCTCCCAATGAATGAGAAACAAGGTATTTGTGCTTCTCATTCCTCATTTAGGCGTCCCACAATGCATATTTCTAGTGGTATTATTGTTATGACCATTCTTACTCTTTAAAATTCTGTTTTATGCATTTAGGGACATGAAGTTCATTTTCTGATCTTCATTGGACTCATTTCAGTTCCAGATTCCTCTTTTTGGTATATTGGATTTGTTGATTAACGGTGTCTCCCAATGAATGAGAACAAGGTATTTGTGCTTCTCATTCCTCATTTAGGCGTCCCACAATGCATATTTCTAGTGGTATTGATTGTTATGACATTCTTACTCTTTAAAATTCTGTTTTATGCATTTAGGGACATGAAGTTCATTTTCTGATCTTCATTGGACTCATTTCAGTTCCAGATTCCTCTTTTTGGTATATTGGATTTAGTTGATTAAGGTGTCTCCCAATGAATGAGAAACAAGGTATTTGTGCTTCTCATTCCTCATTTAGGCGTCCCACAATGCATATTTCTAGTGGTATTCATTGTTATGGCCATTCTTACTCTTTAAAATTCTGTTTTATGCATTTAGGGACATGAAGTTCATTTTCTGATCTTCATTGGACTCATTTCAGTTCCAGATTCCTCTTTTTGGTATATTGGATTTGGTTGATTAACGGTGTCTCCCAATGAATGAGAAACAAGGTATTTGTGCTTCTCATTCCTCATTTAGGCGTCCCACAATGCATATTTCTAGTGGTATTATTGTTATGCCATTCTTACTCTTTAAATTCTGTTTTATGCATTTAGGGACATGAAGTCATTTCTGATCTTCATTCATTTCATTGATTCTTCTAATGATGGACTCATTCCTCATTTAGGCGTCCCACAATGCATATTTCTAGTGGTATTGATTGTTATGGCCATTCTTACTCTTTAAAATTCTGTTTATGCATTTAGGGACATGAAGTTCATTTTCTGATCTTCATTGGACTCATTTCAGTTCCAGATTCCTCTTTTTGGTATATTGGATTTGGTTTATTAACGGTGTCTCCCAATGAATGAGAAACAAGGTATTTGTGCTTCTCATTCCTATTTAGGCGTCCCAAAATGCATATTTCTAGTGGTATTCATTGTTATGACCATTCTTACTCTTTAAAATTCTGTTTTATGCATTTAGGGACATGAAGTTCATTTTCTGATCTTCATTGGACTCATTTCAGTTCCAGATTCCTCTTTTTGGTATATTGGATTTAGTTGATTAACGGTGTCTCCCAATGAATGAGAAACAAGGTATTTGTGTTTCTCATTCCTCATTTAGGCGTCCCACAATGCATATTTCTAGTGGTATTGATTGTTATGGTCATTCTTACTCTTTAAAATTCTGTTTTATGCATTTAGGGACATGAAGTTCATTTTCTGATCTTCATTGGACTCATTTCAGTTCCAGATTCCTCTTTTTGGTATATTGGATTTGGTTTATTAACGGTGTCTCCCAATGAATGAGAAACAAGGTATTTGTGCTTCTCATTCCTTATTTAGGCGTCCCAAAATGCATATTTCTAATGGTATTCATTGTTATGACAATTCTTACTCTTTTAAAATTCTGTTTTATGCATTTAGGGACATGAAGTTCATTTTCTGATCTTCATTGGACTCATTTCAGTTCCAGATTCCTCTTTTGGTATATTGGATTTAGTTGATTAATGGTGTCTCCCAATGAATGAGAAACTAGGTATTTGTGCTTCTCATTCCTCATTTAGGCGTCCCACAATGCATATTTCTAGTGGTATTGATTGTTATGGCCATTCTTACTCTTTAAAATTCTGTTTTATGCATTTAGGGACATGAAGTTCATTTTCTGATCTTCATTGGACTCATTTCAGTTCCAGATTCCTCTTTTTGGTATATTGGATTTGGTTTATTAACGGTGTCTCCCAATGAATGAGAAACAAGGTATTTGTGCTTCTCATTCCTATTTAGGCGTCCCAAATGCATATTTCTAGTGGTATTCATTGTTATGACATTCTTACTCTTTAAAATTCTGTTTTATGCATTTAGGGACATGAAGTTCATTTTCTGATCTTCATTGGACTCATTTCAGTTCCAGATTCCTCTTTTGGTATATTGGATTTAGTTGATTAACGGTGTCTCCCAATGAATGAGAAACTAGGTATTTGTGCTTCTCATTCCTCATTTAGGCGTCCCACAATGCATATTTCTAGTGGTATTGATTGTTATGGCCATTCTTACTCTTTAAAATTCTGTTTTATGCATTTAGGGACATGAAGTTCATTTTCTGATCTTCATTGGACTCATTTCAGTTCCAGATTCCTCTTTTGGTATATTGGATTTAGTTGATTAATGGTGTCTCCCAATGAATGAGAAACTAGGTATTTGTGCTTCTCATTCCTCATTTAGGCGTCCCACAATGCATATTTCTAGTGGTATTATTGTTATGGCCATTCTTACTCTTTAAATTCTGTTTTATGCATTTAGGGACATGAAGTCATTTTCTGATCTTCAGTGGACTCATTTCAGTTCCGATTCCTCTTTTAGTATATTGGATTTGGTTGATTAACGGTGTCTCCCAATGAATGAGAAACAAGGTATTTGTGCTTCTCATTCCTCATTTAGGCGTCCCACAATGCATATTTCTAGTGGTATTATTGTTATGCCATTCTTACTCTTTAAAATTCTGTTTTATGCATTTAGGGACATGAAGTTCATTTTCTGATCTTCATTGGACTCATTTCAGTTCCAGATTCCTCTTTTGGTATATTGGATTTAGTTGATTAACGGTGTCTCCCAATGAATGAGAAACTAGGTATTTGTGCTTCTCATTCCTCATTTAGGCGTCCCACAATGCATATTTCTAGTGGTATTGATTGTTATGATCATTCTTACTCTTTAAAATTCTGTTTTATGCATTTAGGGACATGAAGGTCATTTTCTGATCTTCAGTGGACTCATTTCAGTTCCGATTCCTCTTTTTGGTATATTGGATTTGGTTGATTAACGGTGTCTCCCAATGAATGAGAAACAAGGTATTTGTGTTCTCATTCCTCATTTAGGCGTCCCACAATGCATATTTCTAGTGGTATTCATTGTTATGGCCATTCTTACTCTTTAAAATTCTGTTTTATGCATTTAGGGACATGAAGTCATTTCTGATCTTCATGGACTCATTTCAGTTCCGATTCCTCTTTTTGGTATATTGGATTTGGTTGATTAACGGTGTCTCCCAATGAATGAGAAACAAGGTATTTGTGTTCTCATTCCTCATTAGGCGTCCCACAATGCATATTTCTAGTGGTATTATTGTTATGCCATTCTTACTCTTTAAATTCTGTTTATGCATTTAGGGACATGAAGTTCGATTTTCTGATCTTCATGATAGGATTTGTTCTCATTCCTCATTTAGGCGTCCCACAATGCATATTTCTAGTGGTATTGATTGTTATGCCATTCTTACTCTTTAAAATTCTGTTTTATGCATTTAGGACATGAAGTTCATTTTCTGATCTTCATTGGACTCATTTCAGTTCCAGATTCCTCTTTTTGGTATATTGGATTTGGTTTATTAACGGTGTCTCCCAATGAATGAGAAACAAGGTATTTGTGCTTCTCATTCCTCATTTAGGCGTCCCAAAATGCATATTTCTAATGGTATTCATTGTTATGACATTCTTACTCTTTTAAAATTCTGTTTTATGCATTTAGGGACATGAAGTTCATTTTCTGATCTTCATTGGACTCATTTCAGTTCCAGATTCCTCTTTTCGTATATTGGATTTAGTTGATTAATGGTGTCTCCCAATGAATGAGTAACTAGGTATTTGTGCTTCTCATTCCTCATTTAGGCGTCCCACAATGCATATTTCTAGTGGTATTGATTGTTATGGCCATTCTTACTCTTTAAAATTCTGTTTTATGCATTTAGGGACATGAAGTTCATTTTCTGATCTTCAGTGGACTCATTTCAGTTCCGATTCCTCTTTTTGGTATATTGGATTTGGTTTATTAACGGTGTCTCCCAATGAATGAGAAACAAGGTATTTGTGCTTCTCATTCCTTATTTAGGCGTCCCAAAATGCATATTTCTAATGGTATTCATTGTTATGACAATTCTTACTCTTTAAAATTCTGTTTTATGCATTTAGGGACATGAAGTTCATTTTCTGATCTTCATTGGACTCATTTCAGTTCCAGATTCCTCTTTTCGGTATATTGGATTTAGTTGATTAATGGTGTCTCCCAATGAATGAGAAACTAGGTATTTGTGCTTCTCATTCCTCATTTAGGCGTCCCACAATGCATATTTCTAGTGGTATTGATTGTTATGATCATTCTTACTCTTTAAAATTCTGTTTTATGCATTTAGGGACATGAAGGTCATTTTCTGATCTTCAGTGGACTCATTTCAGTTCCCGATTCCTCTTTTTGGTATATTGGATTTAGTTGATTAAGGTGTCTCCCAATGAATGAGAAACAAGGTATTTGTGTTTCTCATTCCTCATTAGGCGTCCCACAATGCATATTTCTAGTGGTATTATTGTTATGGCCATTCTTACTCTTTAAAATTCTGTTTTATGCATTTAGGGACATGAAGTTCATTTTCTGATCTTCATTGGACTCATTTCAGTTCCAGATTCCTCTTTTGGTATATTGGATTTAGTTGATTAACGGTGTCTCCCAATGAATGAGAAACTAGGTATTTGTGCTTCTCATTCCTCATTTAGGCGTCCCACAATGCATATTTCTAGTGGTATTTATTGTTATGGCCATTCTTACTCTTTTAAATTCTGTTTTATGCATTTAGGGACATGAAGTTCATTTTCTGATCTTCAGTGGACTCATTTCAGTTCCAGATTCCTCTTTTAAGTATATTGGATTTGGTTGATTAACGGTGTCTCCCAATGAATGAGAAACAAGGTATTTGTGCTTCTCATTCCTCATTTAGGCGTCCCACAATGCATATTTCTAGTGGTATTATTGTTATGACATTCTTACTCTTTAAAATTCTGTTTTATGCATTTAGGGACATGAAGTTCATTTTCTGATCTTCATTGGACTCATTTCAGTTCCGATTCCTCTTTTTGGTATATTGGATTTGGTTGATTAACGGTGTCTCCCAATGAATGAGAAACAAGGTATTTGTGCTTCTCATTCCTCATTAGGCGTCCCACAATGCATATTTCTAGTGGTATTGATTGTTATGGCCATTCTTACTCTTTAAAATTCTGTTTTATGCATTTAGGGACATGAAGTTCATTTTCTGATCTTCATTGGACTCATTTCAGTTCCAGATTCCTCTTTTGGTATATTGGATTTGGTTGATTAACGGTGTCTCCCAATGAATGAGAAACAAGGTATTTGTGCTTCTCATTCCTCATTTAGGCGTCCCACAATGCATATTTCTAGTGGTATTCATTGTTATGACCATTCTTACTCTTTAAAATTCTGTTTTATGCATTTAGGGACATGAAGTCATTTTCTGATCTTCAGTGGACTCATTTCAGTTCCGATTCCTCTTTTTAGTATATTGGATTTGGTTTATTAACGGTGTCTCCCAATGAATGAGAAACAAGGTATTTGTGCTTCTCATTCCTCATTTAGGCGTCCCAAAATGCATATTTCTAATGGTATTCATTGTTATGACATTCTTACTCTTTAAAATTCTGTTTTATGCATTTAGGGACATGAAGTTCATTTTCTGATCTTCATTGGACTCATTTCAGTTCCAGATTCCTCTTTTGGTATATTGGATTTAGTTGATTAATGGTGTCTCCCAATGAATGAGAAACTAGGTATTTGTGCTTCTCATTCCTCATTTAGGCGTCCCACAATGCATATTTCTAGTGGTATTGATTGTTATGACATTCTTACTCTTTAAAATTCTGTTTTATGCATTTAGGGACATGAAGGTCATTTTCTGATCTTCATGGACTCATTTCAGTTCCAGATTCCTCTTTTTGGTATATTGGATTTGTTGATTAAGGTGTCTCCCAATGAATGAGAAACAAGGTATTTGTGCTTCTCATTCCTCATTTAGGCGTCCCACAATGCATATTTCTAGTGGTATTTATTGTTATGGCCATTCTTACTCTTTAAAATTCTGTTTTATGCATTTAGGGACATGAAGTTCATTTTCTGATCTTCATTGGACTCATTTCAGTTCCGATTCCTCTTTTAGTATATTGGATTTGGTTGATTAACGGTGTCTCCCAATGAATGAGAAACAAGGTATTTGTGCTTCTCATTCCTCATTAGGCGTCCCACAATGCATATTTCTAGTGGTATTATTGTTATGACATTCTTACTCTTTAAAATTCTGTTTTATGCATTTAGGGACATGAAGTCATTTTCTGATCTTCAGTGGACTCATTTCAGTTCCCGATTCCTCTTTTTGGTATATTGGATTTGGTTGATTAATGGTGTCTCCCAATGAATGAGAAACAAGGTATTTGTGTTTCTCATTCCTCATTTAGGCGTCCCACAATGCATATTTCTAGTGGTATTGATTGTTATGGCCATTCTTACTCTTTAAAATTCTGTTTTATGCATTTAGGGACATGAAGTCATTTCTGATCTTCATTGGACTCATTTCAGTTCCAGATTCCTCTTTTTGTATATTGGATTTGTTGATTAACGGTGTCTCCCAATGAATGAGAAACAAGGTATTTGTGCTTCTCATTCCTCATTTAGGCGTCCCACAATGCATATTTCTAGTGGTATTGATTGTTATGCCATTCTTACTCTTTAAAATTCTGTTTTATGCATTTAGGGACATGAAGTTCATTTTCTGATCTTCATTGGACTCATTTCAGTTCCAGATTCCTCTTTTTGGTATATTGGATTTAGTTGATTAACGGTGTCTCCCAATGAATGAGAAACAAGGTATTTGTGTTTCTCATTCCTCATTAAGGCGTCCCACAATGCATATTTCTAGTGGTATTGATTGTTATGGCATTCTTACTCTTTAAAATTCTGTTTTATGCATTTAGGGACATGAAGTTCATTTTCTGATCTTCATTGACTCATTTCGTTCGATTCCTTTTTTATATTGATTTGTTATACTGTCTCCATGAATGAAACAGTATTTGTTCTCATTCCTCATTTAGGCGTCCCACAATGCATATTTCTAGTGGTATTGATTGTTATGGCCATTCTTACTCTTTAAAATTCTGTTTATGCATTTAGGGACATGAAGTTCATTTTCTGATCTTCATTGGACTCATTTCAGTTCCAGATTCCTCTTTTTGGTTCATTGGATTTGTTTATTAACGGTGTCTCCCAATGAATGAGAAACAAGGTATTTGTGCTTCTCATTCCTTATTTAGGCGTCCCAAAATGCATATTTCTAATGGTATTCATTGTTATGACATTCTTACTCTTTTAAAATTCTGTTTTATGCATTTAGGGACATGAAGTTCATTTTCTGATCTTCATTGGACTCATTTCAATTCCAGATTCCTCTTTTCAGTATATTGGATTTAGTTGATTAATGGTGTCTCCGACTGAATGAGTAACTAGGTATTTGTGCTTCTCATTCCTCATTTAGGCGTCCCACAATGCATATTTCTAGTGGTATTGATTGTTATGGCCATTCTTACTCTTTTAAAATTCTGTTTTATGCATTTAGGGACATGAAGTTCATTTTCTGATCTTCATGGACTCATTTCAGTTCCGATTCCTCTTTTTGGTATATTGGATTTGGTTTATTAACGGTGTCTCCCAAAGAATGAGAAACAAGGTATTTGTGCTTCTCATTCCTTATTTAGGTGTCCAAAATGCATATTTCTAATGGTATTCATTGTTATGACAATTCTTACTCTTTTAAAATTCAGTTTAATGGTTTAGGGACATGAAGTTCATTTTCTGATCTTCATTGGACTCATTTCAGTTCCAGATTCCTCTTTTCGTATATTGGATTTAGTTGATTAATGGTTCTCCCAATGAATGAGTACTAGGTATTTGTGCTTCTCATTCCTCATTTAGGCGTCCACAGTGCATATTTCTAGTGGTATTGATTGTTATGATCATTCTTACTCTATAAAATTCTGTTTTATGCATTCAGGGACATGAAGGTCATTTTCTGATCTTCAGTGGACTCATTTTAGTTGTCGATTCCTTTTTTGGTACATTGGATTTAGTTGATTAAAGGTGTCTCCCAATGAATGAGAAACAAGGTATTTGTGTTCTCATTCCTCATTTAGGCGTCCCACAATGCATATTTCTAGTGGTATTTATTGTTATGGCCATTCTTACTCTTTGAAATTCTGGTTTATGCATTTAGGGACATGAAGTTCATTTTCTGATCTTCATTGGACTCATTTCTGTTCCGGATTCCTCTTTTTGGTATATTGGATTTTGGTTGATTAACAGTGTCTCCCAATGAATGAGAAACTAGGTATATGTGCTTCTCATTCCTCATTTAGGCGTCCCACAATGCATATTTCTAGTGGTATTTATTGTTATGGCCATTCTTACTCTTTTAAAATTCTGTTTTATGCATTTAGGGACTTGAAGTTAATTTTCTGATCTTCATTGGACTCATTTCAGTTCCAGATTCCTCTTTTCGGTATATTGGATTTAGTTGATTAATGGTGTCTCCCAATGAATGAGTTACTACGTACTTGTGCTTCTCATTCCTCATTTAGGCGTCCCACAATGCATATTTCTAGTGGTATTTAGTGTTATGGCCATTCTTACTCTTTGAAATTCTGTTTTATGCATTTACGGACTTGAAAGTCATTTTCTGATCTTCAGTGGACTCATTTCAGTTCCCGATTCCTCTTTTAAGTCTATTGGATTGGTTGATTAACGGTGTCTCCCAATGAATGAGAAACAAGGTATTTGTGTTTCTCATTCCTCATTAAGGCGTCCCACAATGCATATTTCTAGTGGTATTTATTGTTATGGCCATTCTTACTCTTTGAAATTCTGGTTTATGCATTTAGGGACATGAAGTTCGTTTTCTGATCTTCATTGGACTCATTTCTGTTCCGGATTCCTCTTT
>FNXX01000394.1:0-12658 GCA_900108845.1 Iljinskaea planisiliqua
GAGATGGAGAGACGGAGCGAAAATCAGGTTTTCCGTGATGAAAACCTGTCTGATGGACTGTCGGGTTGTACTGGGTGGACGAAAATCGGGTTAGTCGCGATGAAACCAGTCTGCTGGACTGTCCGGATGGACTGGGTGGACGAAAATTTGGTTTTTGCTAATGAAAACCTGTCTGATGGACTGTCGGGATGGAGAGACGGAGCGAAAATCAGGTTTCGTGATGAAAACCTGTCTGATGGACTGTCGGTTGTACTGGGTGGACGAAAATCGGGTTATCGCGATGAAAACCTGTATGCTGGACTGTCCGGATGGACTGGGTCACGAAAAATTTGGTTTTTGCTATGAAAACCTGTTTGATGGACTGTCGGGATGGACTGACGGAGCGAAAATCAGGTTTTCGTGATGAAAACCTGTCTGATGGACTGTCGGGTTTGTACTGGGGTGGACGAAAATCGGGTTATTCTGCGATGAAAACCTGTATGCTGGACTGTCCGGATGGACTGGGTGGACGAAAATTTGGTTTTGCAATGAAAACCTGTCTGATGGACTGTCGGGATGGACTGACGGAGAGAATATAAGGATTTCCCCGATGAAAACTGTCTGATGGACAGTCGGGATGGACTGACGGGCGAAAATCAGGTTTTAGGGATGAAAACCAGTCTGATGGCCTGTCGGGATGGACTGACGGCGCAAAAATCAGGTTTTCATCGAAAACCTGTCTAATGGACTGTCCGGAGGACTGGGTGGACGAAAATACGGTTTTCGCGAATAAAACTTGTCTGATGGACTGTCAGGGATGGACTGACAGGGCGAAAAATCAGGTTTTCCCGATGAAAACCTTTCTGATGGACTGTCGAGATGGACTGACGGTGCGAAAATCAGGTTTTCCCCGATGAAAACCAGTCTGTATGGACTGTCAGGGATGGACTAACAGGGTGAAAATCAGGTTTTCCCCGATGAAAACCTGTCTGATGGACTGTCGGGATGGGACTGACGGGCAAAATCAGGTTTTAGGGATGAAAACCAGTCTGATGGCCTGTCGGGATGGACTGACGGTTCAAAAATCAGGTTTTCGATGAAAACCTGTCTAATGGACTGTCCGGAGGGACTGGGTGGACGGAAATACGGTTTTCGCGATAAAAACTTGTCTGATGGACTGTCAGGATGGACTGACAGGGCAAAAATCAGGTTTTCCCGGATGAAAACCTTTCTGATGGACTGTCGAGATGGACTGACGGTGCGAAAATCAGGTTTTCCCCGATGAAACCAGTCTGATGGACTGTCAGGATGGACTAACAGGGCGAATATCAGGTTTTCCCCGATGAAAACCTGTCTGATGGACTGTCTAGATAGACTGACGGGGCGAAAATCAGGTTTTCCTAGATGAAAACATGTCCGATGAACTGTCGGAAAGGACTGACGGGGCGAAAATCAGGTTTTGCCCGATCAAAACCTATCTGATGGACTGTCGGGATGGATTAACGGGGCGAAAATCAGGTTTTCCCCGATGAAAACCTGACTGACGGACTGTCGCGACGGACTGACGGGGGCAAAATGTGGTCTTCCCCGATGAAGACCTGTCTGATGGATTGTCGGGATGGAACTAACGGGGCAAAAATCAGGTTTTCGGGATGAAAACCTGTCAGATGGACTGTCGGGATGGACTGGGTGGGCGAAAATCAGGTTTTCGGCATGAAAACTGTCTGATGGACTGTCCGGATGGACTGGGTGGACGAAAATCAGGTTTTCGCGATGAAAACCTGTCTGATGAACTGTCGGGATGGACTGACGAGGCGAAAATTCCCTGATGAAAACCTGTCTGATGGACTGTGGGGGCGAAAATCAGGTGTTCCTCGATGAAAACCTGTCAGATGGACTGTCGGGATAGACTGACGGGGAAAAAATCAGGTTTTCAATGAAACCTGTCGGAAGGACTGTCCGGAAGGACTGTCGGATGGACTGGGAGGACGAAAATCCGGTTTTCCCCGAAGAAAACCTGTCTGATGGGCTGTCGGGATGGACTGACGGGGCGAAAATCAGGTTTTCCCCGATGATATCCTGTCTGATGGACTGTCGGGATGGACAGACGGAGCGAAAATCAGGTTTTCCCCGATGAAGACCTGTCTGATGGACTGTCGGGATGGACTGACGGGGCGAAAATAATGTTTTCCCCGATGAAAACCTGTCTGATAGACTGTCGGGATGGACTGGAGGTGCGAAAATCAGGTTTTCCCCAATGAAACCCTGTCTGACGGACTGTCGGTATGGACTGACGGGGCCAAAATCAGGTCTTCCCCGATGAAAACCTGTCTGATGGACTGTCGGGATGGACTGTCGGGGTAAAATCAGGTTTTCGGGATGAAAACCTGTCTCATGGACTGTCGGGATGGACTGACGGGGCGAAAATTCCCTGATGAAAACCTGTCTGATGGACTGTGGGGGCGAAAATCAGGTGTTCCCCAATGAAAACCTGTTCGATGGACTGTCGGGATGGACTGACGGGGAAAAAATCAGGTTTTCAATGAAAACCTGTCGGAAGGACTGTCCGGATGGACTGGGTGGACGAAAATCCGGTTTTCCCCGAAGAAAACCTGTCTGATGGGCTGTCGGGATGGACTGACTGGGCGAAAATCAGGTTTTCCCCGATGATATCCTGTCTGATGGACTGTCGGGATGGACTGACGGAGCGAAAATCAGGTTTTCCCGGATGAAGACCTGTCTGATGGACTGTAGGGATGGACTGACGGGGCGAAAATCAGGTTTTCCCCGATGAAAACCTGTCTGACGGACTGTCGGTATGGACTGACGGGGCCAAAATCAGGTCTTCCCCGATGAAAACCTGTCTGATGGACTGTCGGGATGGACTGACGGGGCAAAAATCAGGTTTTCGGGATGAAAACCTGTCTGATGGACTAGGTGGACGAAAATCAGGTTTTCGCGAAGAAAACCTGTCTGATGGACTGTCGGGATGAACTGACGGAACGAAAATCAGGTATTCCCCGATAAAAACCTGTTTGATGGACTGTCGAGATGGAGAGACGGAGCGAAAATCAGGTTTTCGTGATGAAAACCTGTCTGATGGACTGTCGGGTTGTACTAGGTGGACGAAAATCGGGTTATCGCGATGAAAACCTGTATGCTGGACGGTCCGGATGGACTGGGTGGACGAAAATTTGGTTTTTGCTATGAAAACCTGTCTGATGGACTGTCGGGATGGACTGACGGAGCGAAAATCAGGTTTTCGAGATGAAAACCTGTCTGATGGACTGTCGGGTTGTACTGGGTGGACGAAAATCGGGTTATCGCGATGAAAACCTGTATGCTGGACTGTCCGGATGGACTGGGTGGACGAAAATTTGGTTTTTGCAATGAAAACCTGTCTGATGGACTGTCGGGATGGACTGACGGGAGAATATAAGGATTTCCCCGATGAAAACCTGTTTGATGGACAGTCGGGATGGACTGACGGGGCGAAAATCAGGTTTTCATCGAAAACCTGTCTAATGGACTGTCCGGAGGGACTGGGTGGACGAAAATACGGTTTTCGCGATAAAAACTTGTCTGGTGGACTGTCAGGATGGATTGACAGGGCAAAAATCAGGTTTTCCCCGATGAAAACCTTTCTGATGGACTGTCGAGATGGACTGACGGTGCGAAAAACAGGTTTTCCCCGATGAAAACCAGTCTGATGGACTGTCAGGATGGACTAACAGGGTGAAAATCAGGTTTTCCCCGATGAAAACCTGTCTGATGGACTGTCGGGATGGACTGACGGGGCGAAAATCAGGTTTTAGGGATGAAAACCAGTCTGATGGCCTGTCGGGATGGACTGACGGTTCAAAAATCAGGTTTTCGATGAAAACCTGTCTAATGGACTGTCCGGAGGGACTGGGTGGACGAAAATACGGTTTTCGAGATAAAAACTTGTCTGATGGACTGTCAGGATGGACTGACAGGGCAAAAATCAGGTTTTCCCCGATGAAAACCTTTCTGATGGACTGTCGAGATGGACTGACGGTGCGAAAATCAGGTTTTCCCCGATGAAAACCAGTCTGATGGACTGTCAGGATGGACTAACAGGGCGAATATCAGGTTTTCCCCGATGAAAACCTGTCTGATGGACTGTCGAGATAGACTGACGGGGCGAAAATCAGGTTTTCCTAGATGAAAACATGTCCGATGAACTGTCGGAAAGGACTGACGGGGCGAAAATCAGGTTTTGCCCGATCAAAACCTGTCTGATGGAATGTCGGGATGGACTGACGGAGCGAAAATCAGGTTTTCCCCGATGAAAACCTAACTGACGGACTGTCGCGACGGACTGACGGGGCAAAAATGTGGTCTTCCCCGATGAAGACCTGTCTAATGGATTGTCGGGATGGACTGACGGGGCAAAAATCAGGTTTTCGGGATGAAAACCTGTCTGATGGACTGTCGGGATGGACTGGGTGGGCGAAAATCAGGTTTTCGGCATGAAAACCTGTCTGATGGACTGTCCGGATGGACTGGGTGGACGAAAATCAGGTTTTCGCGATGAAAACCTGTCTGATGGACTGTGGGGATGAAAATCAGGTGTTCCCCTATGAAAACCTGTTCGATGGACTGTCGGGATGGACTGACGGGGAAAAAATCAGGCTTTCAATGAAAACCTGTCGGAAGGACTGTCCGGATGGACTGGGTGGACGAAAATCCGGTTTTCCCCGCAGAAAACCTGTCTGATGGGCTGTCGGGATGGACTGACGGGGCGAAAATCAGGTTTTCCCCGATGATATCCTGTCTGATGGACTGTCGGGATGGACTGACGGAGCGAAAATCAGGTTTTCCCAGATGAAGACCTGTCTTATGGACTGTCGGGATGGACTGACGGGGCGAAAATCAGGTTTTCTCCGATGAAAACCTGTCTGACGGACTGTCGGTATGGACTGACGGGGCCAAAATCAGGTCTTCCCCGATGAAATTCTGTCTGATGGACTGTCGGGATGGACTGACGGGGCAAAAATCAGGTTTTCGGGATGAAAACCTGTCTGATGGACTGTCCGGATAGACTGGGTGGACGAAAATCAGGTTTTCGCGAACTGTCCGGATGGACTGAGTGGACGAAAATCAGGTTTTCGCGAAGAAAACCTGTCTGATGGACTGTCGGGATGAACTGACGGAATGAAAATCAGGTATTCCCCGATAAAACCTTGTTTGATGGACTGTCGAGATGGAGAGACGGAGCGAAAATCAGGTTTTCGGGATGAAAACCTGTCTGATGGACTGTCGGGATGGACTGGGTGGGCGAAAATCAGGTTTTCGGCATGAAAACCTGTCTGATGGACTGTCCGGATGGACTGGGTGGACGAAAATCAGGTTTTCGCGATGAAAACCTGTCTGATGAACTGTCGGGATGGACTGACGAGGCGAAAATTCCCTGATGAAAACCTGTCTGATGGACTGTGGGGGCGAAAATCAGGTGTTCCCCGATGAAAACCTGTCAGATGGACTGTCGGGATGGACTGACGGGGAAAAAATCAGGTTTTCAATGAAAACCTGTCGGAAGGACTGTCTGGATGGACTGGGTGGACGAAAATCCGGTTTTCCCCGAAGAAAACCTGTCTGATGGGCTGTTGGGATGGACTGACTGGGCGAAAATCAGGTTTTCCCCGATGATATCCTGTCTGATGGACTGTCGGGATGGACTGACGGAGCGAAAATCAGGTTTTCCCGGATGAAGACCTGTCTGATGGACTGTCGGGATGGAGAGACGGAGCGAAAATCAGGTTTTCGTGATGAAAACCTGTCTGATGGACTGTCGGGTTGTACTGGGTGGACGAAAATCGGGTTATCGCGATGAAAACCTGTATGCTGGACTGTCCGGATGGACTGGGTCGACGAAAATTTGGTTTTTGCTATGAAAACCTGTCTGATGGACTGTCGGGATGGACTGACGGAGCGAAAATCAGGTTTTCGTGATGAAAACCTGTCTGATGGACTGTCGGGTTGTACTGGGTGGACGAAAATCGGGCTATCGCGATGAAAACCTGTATGCTGGACTGTCTGGATGGACTGGGTGGACGAAAATTTGGTTTTTGCAATGAAAACCTGTCTGATGGACTGTCGGGATGGACTGACGAGAGAATATAAGGATTTCCCCGATGAAAACCTGTCTGATGGACAGTCGGGATGGACTGACGGGGCGAAAATCAGGTTTTAGGGATGAAAACCAGTCTGATGGCCTGTCGGGATGGACTGACGGCGCAAAAATCAGGTTTTCATCGAAAACCTGTCTAATGGACTGTCCGGAGGGACTGGGTAGACGAAAATATGGTTTTCGCGATAAAAACTTGTCTGATGGACTGTCAGGATGGACTGACAGGGCAAAAATCAGGTTTTCCCCGATGAAAACCTTTCTGATGGACTGTCGAGATGGACTGACGGTGCGAAAATAAGGTTTTCCCCGATGAAAACCAGTCTGATGGACTGTCAGGATGGACTAACAGGGTGAAAATCAGGTTTTCCCCGATGAAAACCTGTCTGATGGACTGTCGGGATGGACTGACGGGGCGAAAATCAGGTTTTAGGGATGAAAACCAGTCTGATGGCCTGTCGGGATGGACTGACGGTTCAAAAATCAGGTTTTCGATGAAAACCTGTCTAATGGACTGTCTGGAGGGACTGGGTGGACGGAAATACGGTTTTCGCGATAAAAACTTGTCTGATGGACTGTCAGGATGGACTGACAGGGCAAAAATCAGGTTTTCCCCGATGAAAACCTTTCTGATGGACTGTCGAGATGGACTGACGGTGCGAAAATCAGGTTTTCCCCGATGAAAACCAGTCTGATGGACTGTCAGGATGGACTAACAGGGCGAATATCAGGTTTTCCCCGATGAAAACCTGTCTGATGGACTGTCGAGATAGATTGACGGGGCGAAAATCAGGTTTTCCTAGATGAAAACATGTCCGATGAACTGTCGGAAAGGACTGACGGGGCGAAAATCAGGTTTGGCCCGATCAAAACCTATCTGATGGACTGTCAGGATGGATTAACGGGGCGAAAATCAGGTTTTCCCCGATGAAAACCTGACTGACGGACTGTCGCGACGGACTGACGGGGCAAAAATGTGGTCTTCCCCGATGAAGACCTGTCTGATGGATTGTCGGGATGGACTAACGGGGCAAAAATCAGGTTTTCGGGATGAAAACCTGTCTGATGGACTGTCAGGATGGACTGGGTGGGCGAAAATCAGGTTTTCGGCATGAAAACCTGTCTGATGGACTGTCCGGATGGACTGGGTGGACGAAAATCAGGTTTTCGCGATGAAAACCTGTCTGATGAACTGTCGGGATGGACTGACGAGGCGAAAATTCCCTGATGAAAACCTGTCTGATGGACTGTGGGGGCGAAAATCAGGTGTTCCCCGATGAAAACCTATCAGATGGACTGTCGGGATGGACTGACGGGGAAAAAATCAGGTTCTCAATGAAAACCTGTCGGAAGGACTGTCCGGAAGGACTGTCCGGATGGACTGGGAGGACGAAAATCCGGTTTTCCCCGAAGAAAACCTGTCTGATGGGCTGTCGGGATGGACTGACGGGGCGAAAATCAGGTTTTCCCCGATGATATCCTGTCTGATGGACTGTCGGGATGGACAGACGGAGCGAAAATCAGGTTTTCCCCGATGAAGACCTGTCTGATGGACTGTCGGGATGGACTGACGGGGCGAAAATCAGGTTTTCCCCGATGAAAACCTGTCTGATAGACTGTCGGGATGGACTGGAGGTGCGAAAATCAGGTTTTCCCCGATGAAAACCTGACTGACGGACTGTCGCGACGGACTGACGGGGCAAAAATGTGGTCTTCCCCGATGAAGACCTGTCTGATGGATTGTCGGGATGGACTAACGGGGAAAAAATCAGGTTTTCGGGATGAAAACCTGTCTGATGGACTGTCGGGATGGACTGGGTGGGCGAAAATCAGGTTTTCGGCATGAAAACCTGTCTGATGGACTGTCCGGATGGACTGGGTGGACGAAAATCAGGTTTTCGCGATGAAAACCTGTCTGATGAACTGTCGGGATGGACTGACGAGGCGAAAATCAGGTTTTCCCCGATAGAAACCTGTTTGATGGACTGTCGAGATGGAGAGACGGAGCGAAAATCAGGTATTCGTGATGAAAACCTGTCTGATGGACTGTCGGGATGTACTGGGTGGACGAAAATCGGGTTATCGCGATGAAAACCTGTCTGCTGGACTGTCCGGATGGACTGGGTGGACGAAAATTTGGTTTTTGCTATGAAAACCTGTCTGATGGACTGTCGGGATGGAGAGACGGAGCGAAAATCAGGTTTTCGTGATGAAAACCTGTCTGATGGACTGTCGGGTTGTACTGGGTGGACAAAAATCGGGTTATCGCGATGAAAACCTGTATGCTGGACTGTCCGGATGGACTGGGTGGACGAAAATTTGGTTTTTGCAATGAAAACCTGTCTGATGGACTGTCGGGATGGACTGACGAGAGAATATAAGGATTTCCCCGATGAAAACCTGTCTGATGGACTGACGGGGCAAAAATCAGGTTTTCGGGATGAAAACCTGTCTGATGGACTGTCCGGATGGACTGGGTGGACGAAAATCAGGTTTTCGCGAACTGTCCGGATGGACTGAGTGGACGAAAATCAGGTTTTCGCGAAGAAAACCTGTCTGATGGACTGTCGGGATGAACTGACGGAATGAAAATCAGGTATTCCCCGATAAAACCTTGTTTGATGGACTGTCGAGATGGAGAGACGGAGCGAAAATCAGGTTTTCGTGATGAAAACCTGTCTGATGGACTGTCGGGTTGTACTGGGTGGACGAAAATCGGGTTATCGCGATGAAAACCTGTATGCTGGACTGTCCGGATGGACTGGGTGGACGAAAATTTGGTTTTTGCTATGAAAACCTGTCTGATGGACTGTCGGGATGGAGAGACGGAGCGAAAATCAGGTTTTCGTGATGAAAACCTGTCTGATGGACTGTCGGGTTGTACTGGGTGGACGAAAATCGGGTTATCGCGATGAAAACCTGTATGCTGGACTGTCCGGATGGACTGGGTCAACGAAAATTTGGTTTTTGCTATGAAAACCTGTCTGATGGACTGTCGGGATGGACTGACGGAGCGAAAATCAGGTTTTCGTGATGAAAACCTGTCTGATGGACTGTCGGGTTGTACTGGGTGGACGAAAATCGGGTTATCGCGATGAAAACCTGTATGCTGGACTGTCCGGATGGACTGGGTGGACGAAAATTTGGTTTTTGCAATGAAAACCTGTCTGATGGACTGTCGGGATGGACTGACGAGAGAATATAAGGATTTCCCCGATGAAAACCTGTCTGATGGACAGTCGGGATGGACTGACGGGGCGAAAATCAGGTTTTAGGGATGAAAACCAGTCTGATGGCCTGTCGGAATGGACTGACGGCGCAAAAATCAGGTTTTCATCGAAAACCTGTCTAATGGACTGTCCGGAGGGACTGGGTGGACGAAAATACGGTTTTCGCGATAAAAACTTGTCTGATGGACTGTCAGGATGGACTGACAGGGCAAAAATCAGGTTTTCCCCGATGAAAACCTTTCTGATGGACTGTCGAGATGGACTGACGGTGCGAAAATCAGGTTTTCCCCGATGAAAACCAGTCTGATGGACTGTCAATATGGACAAACAGGGTGAAAATCAGGTTTTCCCCGATGAAAACCTGTCTGATGGACTGTCGGGATGGACTGACGGGGCGAAAATCAGGTTTTAGGGATGAAAACCAGTCTGATGGCCTGTCGGGATGGACTGACGGTTCAAAAATCAGGTTTTCGATGAAAACCTGTCTAATGGACTGTCCGGATGGACTGGGTGGACGGAAATACGGTTTTCGCGATAAAAACTTGTCTGATGGACTGTCAGGATGGACTGACAGGGCAAAAATCAGGTTTTCCCCGATGAAAACCTTTCTGATGGACTGTCGAGATGGACTGACGGTGCGAAAATCAGGTTTTCCCCGATGAAAACCAGTCTGATGGACTGTCAGGATGGACTAACAGGGCGAATATCAGGTTTCCCCGATGAAAACCTGTCTGATGGACTGTCTAGATAGACTGACGGGGCGAAAATCAGGTTTTCCTAGATGAAAACATGTCCGATGAACTGTCGGAAAGGACTGACGGGGCGAAAATCAGGTTTTGCCCGATCAAAACCTATCTGATGGACTGTCGGGATGGATTAACGGGGCGAAAATCAGGTTTTCCCCGATTAAAACCTGACTGACGGACTGTCGCGACGGACTGACGGGGCAAAAATGTGGTCTTCCCCGATGAAGACCTGTCTGATGGATTGCCGGGATGGACTAACGGGGCAAAAATCAGGTTTTCAGGATGAAAACCTGTCAGATGGACTGTCGGGATGGACTGGGTGGGCGAAAATCAGGTTTTCGGCATGAAAACCTGTCTGATGGACTGTCCGGATGGACTGTCCGGATGGACTGGGTGGACGAAAATCAGGTTTTCGCGATGAAAACCTGTCTGATGAACTGTCGGGATGGACTGACGAGGCGAAAATTCCCTGATGAAAACCTGTCTGATGGACTGTGGGGGCGAAAATCAGGTGTTCCCCGATGAAAACCTGTCAGATGGACTGTCGGGATGGACTGACGGGGAAAAAATCAGGTTTTCAATGAAAACCTGTCGGAAGGACTGTCCGGAAGGACTGTCCGGATGGACTGGGAGGACGAAAATCCGGTTTTCCCCGAAGAAAACCTGTCTGATGGGCTGTCGTGATGGACTGACGGGGCGAAAATCAGGTTTTCCCCGATGATATCCTGTCTGATGGACTGTCGGGATGGACAGACGGAGCGAAAATCAGGTTTTCCCCGATGAAGACCTGTCTGATGGACTGTCGGGATGGACTGACGGGGCGAAAATCAGGTTTTCCCCGATGAAAACCTGTCTGATAGACTGTCGGGATGGACTGGAGGTGCGAAAATCAGGTTTTCCCCAATGAAACCCTGTCTGACGGACTGTCGGTATGGACTGACGGGGCCAAAATCAGTTCTTCCCCGATGAAAACCTGTCTGATGGACTGTCGGGATGGACTGTCGGGGTAAAAATCAGGTTTTCGGGATGAAAACCTGTCTGATGGACTGTCCGGATGGACTGGGTGGACGAAAATAAGGTTTTCGCGAAGAAAACCTGTCTGATGGACTGTCGGGATGGATTGACGGAACGAAAATCAGGTATTCCCCGATAGAAACCTGTTTGATGGACTGTCGAGATGGAGAGACGGAGCGAAAATCAGGTATTCGTGATGAAAACCTGTCTGATGGACTGTCGGGATGTACTGGGTGGACGAAAATCGGGTTATCGCGATGAAAACCTGTCTGCTGGACTGTCCGGATGGACTGGGTGGACGAAAATTTGGTTTTTGCTATGAAAACCTGTCTGATGGACTGTCGGGATGGACTGACGGGGCGAAAATCAGTCTGATGGCCTGTCGGGATGGACTGACGGCGCAAAAATCAGGTTTTCCCCGATGAAAACCTGTCTGATAGACTGTCGGGATGGACTGGAGGTGCGAAAATCCGGTTTTCCCCAATGAAACCCTGTCTGACGGACTGTCGGTATGGACTGACGGGGCCAAAATCAGGTCTTCCCCGATGAAAACCTGTCTGATGGACTGTCGGGATGGACTGACGGGGCAAATATCAGGTTTTCGGGATGAAAACCTGTCTGGTGGACTGTCCGGATGGACTGGGTGGACGAAAATCAGGTTTTCGCGAAGAAAACCTGTCTGATGGACTGTCGGGATGGACTGACGGAACGAAAATCAGGTATTCCCCGATAAAAACCTGTTTGATGGACTGTCGAGATGGAGAGACGGAGCGAAAATCAGGTTTTCGTGATGAAAACCTGTCTGATGGACTGTCGGGATGTACTGGGTGAACGAAAATCGGGTTATCGCGATGAAAACCTGTCTGCTGGACTGTCCGGATGGACTGGGTGGACGAAAATTTGGTTTTTGCTATGAAAACCTGTCTGATGAACTGTCGGGATGGACTGACGGGGCGAAAATCAGTCTGATGGCCTGTCGGGATGGACTGACTGCGCAAAAATCAGGTTTTCGATGAAAACCTGTCTAATGGACTGTCCGGAGGGACTGGGTGGACGAAAATACGGTTTTCGCGATAAAAAGTTGTCTGATGGACTGTTAGGATGGACTGACAGGGCAAAAATCAGGTTTTCCCCGATGAAAACCTTTCTGATGGACTGTCGAGATAGACTGACGGGGTGAAAATCAGATTTTCCCCAATGGAAACCTGTCTGATGGACTGTCGGGATGGACCGACCGGGTGAAAGTCAGGTTTTCGCGATTAACACCAATCAGATGGACTGTCAAGATAGACTGATGGGGCGAAAATCAGGTTTTCTGGATGAAAACCTGTCTGATGGACTGTCCGGATTGGACTGGGTGGACGAAAAATATGTTTTCGAGATGAAAACCTGTTTGATGGACTGTCGGATGGCCTGAGGGGCGATAATTAGATTTTCCCCAATGAAACCTATTCTGATTGGACTGTCAGGATGGACTGACGGGGCGAAAATTAAGTTTTCGCGATGAAAACCTGTCTGATGGAACTGTCGGATGGACT
>FNXX01000243.1:0-20542 GCA_900108845.1 Iljinskaea planisiliqua
AGGTTTTCATTGCGAAAACCTGATTTTCGCCCATCAGTCCATCCTGACAGTCCATCAGCCATGGTTTTCATTGTGAAAACCTGATTTTCGCCTCGTCAGTCCATTACGACAGTCAATCAGACAGTTTTTTCATCGCGAAAACTTGATTTTCGCCCAGTCAGTCTATCCTGACAGTCCATCAGGCAGGTTTTGATCGGGGAAAACCCTGATTTTTGTCCCGTCAGTCCATCCAGACAGTCCATCAGACTGGTTTTCATCGCGAAACCTGATTTTTTGCCCCGTCAGTCCATCCCGACAGTCCATCAGACTTGTTTTCATCCCAAAAGCGATTTTCGTTTCCGTTAATCCATCCGACAGTCCATCAGACAGGTTTTCATCGTGAAAACCTGATTTTCGTCACCCAGTCCATCCGGACAGTCCAACAGACAGGGTTTCATCGCGAAAACCTGATTTTCGTCCACCCAGTCAGTCCTGACAGTCCATCAGACAGGTTTTCAACGGGGAAAAATGTGATTTTCGTCCCGTCAGTCCATCCCGACAGTCCATCAGCCAGGTTTTCATCGCGAAAACCTGATTTTCGCCCCATCAGTCCATCAGCCAGGTTTTCATCGCGAAAACCTGATTTTTGCCACGTCAGTCCATCCCGACAGTCCATCAGACTGGTTTTCATAGCGAAAACCTGATTTTCGCCCCGTCAGTCCATCCTGACAGTCCATCAGACTGGTTTTCATCGCGAAAACTTGATTTTCGCCCCGTCAGTCCATCCTGACAGTCCATCAGACTGGTATTCATAGGGGAAAACCTGATTTCGCCCCGTCAGTCCATCCCGACAGTCCATCAGACTTGTTTTCATCCCAAAAAGCAGATTTTCGTTCCGTCAATCCATCCCGACAGTCCATCAGACAGGTTTTCATCGTGAAAACCTGATTTTCGTCCACCCAGTCCATCTGGACAGTCCAACAGACAGGGTTTCATCGCGAAAACCTGATTTTCGTCCACCCAGTCAGTCCTGACAGTCCATCAGACAGGTTTTCAACAGGGAAAATCTGATTTTCGTCCCGTCAGTCCATCCCGACAGTCCATCAGCCAGGTTTTCATCGCGAAAACCTGATTTTCGCCCCATCAGTCCATCCCGACAGTCCATCAGCCAGGTTTTCATCGCGAAAACCTGATTTTCGCCACGTCAGTCCATCCCGACAGTCCATCAGACTTGTTTTCATCCCAAAAAGCAGATTTTCTTTCCGTCAATCCATCCCAACAGTCCATCAGACAGGTTTCATCGTGAAAACCTGATTTTCGTCCACCCAGTCCATCCGGACAGTCCAACAGACAGGGTTTCATCGCGAAAACCTGATTTTCGTCCACCCAGTCAGTCCTGACGGTCCATCAGACAGGTTTTCAACGGGAAAAATCTGATTTTCGTCCCGTCAGTCCATCCCGTCAGTCCATTAGACAGGTTTTCATCGGGGAAAACCTGATTTTCGCCCCGACAATCCATCCCGACAGTCTATCAGACAGATTTTCATCGCGAAAGCCTGATTTTCGTCCACCAAGTCCATCCGGACAGTCCATCAGACAGGTTTTCATCGGGGAAAATCTGATTTTCGCCCCGTCAGACAATCCCGACAGTCCATCAGACAGGTTTTCCTCGTGAAAACCTGATTTTCGTCCACCCAGTGCATCCCGACAGTCCATCAGACAGGTTTTCATCTGGGAAAACCTGATTTTCGCCCCGTCGGTCCATCCCGACAGTCCATCAGACTGGTGTTCATCGCGAAAACTTGATCTTCGCCCCATCAGTCCATCCTGACAGTCCATCAGATAGGTTTTCATTGGGGAAAACCTTATTTTCGTCCACCCAGTCCATCCCGACGGTCCATCAGACAGGTTTTCATCTGGGAAAACCTGATTTTCGACCCGTCAGTCCATTCCGACAGTCCATCAGCCAGGTTTTCATCGCGAAAACCTGATTTTCGTCCACCAAGTCCATCTGGACAGTCCATCAGACAGGTTTTCATCTCGGAAACCTGATTTTCGCCCCGTCAATCCATCCCGATAGTCCATCAGACTTGTTTTCATCGCAAAAACCTGATTTTCGCCCCGTCAGTCAATCCCGACATTCCATGTGACAGGTTTTCATCGCGAAAACCTGATTTTTGCCCCGTCAGTCCATCCCGACAGTCCATCAGACAGGTGTTCATCGCGAAAACTTGATTTTCGCCCCGTCAGTCCATCCTGACAGTCCATCAGACAAGTTTTCATCGGGGAAAACCTGATTTCGCCCCGTCAGTCCATCCCGACAGTCCATCAGACAGGTTTTCATCGGGGAAAACCTGATTTAGCCCCGTCAGTCCATCCCGACACTCCATCTGAAAGGTTTTCATCGTGAAAACGTGATTTTCGTCCCGTCAGTCCATCCCGACAGTCCATCAGACAGGTTTTCATCGGGGAAAACCTGATTTTCGCCCCGTCAGTCCATCCCGACAGTCCATCAGACAGGTTTTCATCGCGTAAACCTGATTTTTGTCCACCCAGTCCATCCGGACAGTCCATCAGACAGGTTTTCATTGGCGAAAACCTGATTTTCGCCCCGTCAGTCCATCCCGACAGTCCATCAGACTTGTTTTCATCGCGAAAACCTGATTTTCGCCCCGTCAGTCTATCCCGACATTCCATGTGACAGGTTTTCATCGCGAAAACCTGATTTTCGCCCCGTCAGTCCATCCCGACAGTCTATCAGACTGGTTTACATCGCGAAAACTTGATTTTCGCCCCGTCAGTCAATTCTGACAGTCCATCAGACAGGCTTTCATCGAGAAAAACCTGATTTCGCCCCGTCAGTCCATCCCGACAGTCCATCAGACTGGTTTTCATCGTGAAAACGTGATTTTCGTCCACCTAGTCCATTCGGACAATCCATCAGGTAGGTTTTCATCGAAAACCTGATTTTCGCTCCATCAGTCCATCCTGACAGTCCATCAGCCAGGTTTTCATTGCGAAAACCTCATTTTCGCCTCGTCAGTCCATTACGACAGTCCATCAGACAGTTTTTCATCGCGAAAACTTGATTTTCACCCCGTCAGTCCATCCTGACAGTCCCTCAGACAGGTTTTCATCGGGGAAACCCTGATTTTTGTCCCGTCAGTCCATCCAGACAGTCCATAAGACTGGTTTTCATCGCGAACACCTGATTTTCGCCCCGTCAGTCCATCCCGACAGTCCATCAGACTTGTTTTCATCCCAAAAAGGAGATTTTCATTCCGTCAGTCCATCCCGACAGTCCATCAGACAGGTTTTCATCGTGAAAACCTGATTTTGGTCCACAGAGTCCATCCGGACAGTCCAACAGACAGGTTTTCATCGCGAAAACCTGATTTTCGTCCACCCAGTGCATCCCGACGGTCCATCAGACAGGTCTTCATCTGGAAAAACCTGATTTTCGCCCCGTCAGTCCATCTCGACAGTCTATCAGACAGGTATTCATCGCGAAAACTAGATATTCGTCTACCCAGTCCATCCGGACAGTCCATCAGACAGGTTTTCACCCCGAAAACCTGATTTTCGCCCCGTCAATCCATCCTGACAGTCCATCAGACAGGTTTTCATCGCGACAACCTGGTTTTCGCCCCGTCAGTCCATCCCGACAGTCCATCAGACTGGTTTTCATCGCGAAAACCTGATTTTCGCCCCGTCAGTCCATCCCGACAGTCCATCAGACAGGTTTTCATCGCGAAAACCTGATTTTCGTCCAGCCAGTCCATCCAGACAGTCCATCAGACTGGTTTTCATCGGGGAAAACCTGATTTTCACCCCGTCAGTCCATCCCGACAGTCCATCAGACAGGTTTTCATCGCGAAAACCACATTTTCGTCCACCCAGTCCATCAGACATGTTTTCATCCCGAGAACAAGATTTTCGCCCCGTCTGACCATCCCGACTGTCCATCAGACTGGTTTTGCATCGCGAAAACCTGATTTTCGCCCCGTCAGTCCATCCCAACATTCCATGTGACAGGTTTTTATCGCGAAAACCTGATTTTCGCCCCGTCTGTCCATCCTGACACTCCATCAGACTGGTTTTCATCGCGAAAAGTTGATTTTCCCGTCAGTCTATCCTAACAGTCCATCAGACAGGTTTTCATCGGGGAAAACCTGATTTCGCCCCGTCAGTCCATCCTGACAGTCCATCAGACAGGTTTTCATCGTGAAAACCTGATTTTCTTCCACCCAGTCCATCCGGACAGTCCAACATACAGGTTTTCATCGTGAAAACCTGATTTTCGTCCACCCAGTCAGTCCTGACGGTCCATCAGACAGGTTTTCAACGGGGAAAATCTGATTTTCGTCCCGTCAGTCCATCCCGACAGTCCATCAGACAGGTTTTCATCGGGGAAACCTGATTTTCGTCCACCCAGTCCATCCGGACAGTCCAACAGACAGGTTTTTATCGCGAAAACCTCATTTTCGTCCACCCAGTCAGTCCTAACGGTCCATCAGACAGGTTTTCATCAGGGAAAACCTGATTTTCGCCCCGTCAGTCCATCCCGACAGTCCATCAGCCAAGTTTTCATCGTGAAAACCTGATTTTCGCCCCGTCAGTCCATCCCGACAGTTCATCAGACTTGTTTTCATCCCAAAAAGCAGATTTTCGTTCCGTCAATCCATCACGACAGTCCATCAGACAGGTTTTCATCGTGAAAACCTGATTTTCGTCCACCCAGTCCATCCGGACAGTCCAACAGACAGGTTTTTATCGCGAAAACCTGATTTTCGTCCACCCAGTCAGTCCTAACGGTCCATCATACAGGTTTTCATCAGGGAAAACCTGATTTTCGCCCCGTCAGTCCATCCCGACAGTCTATCAGACAGGTTTTCATCGCGAAAGCCTGATTTTCGTCCACCCAGTCCATCCGAACAGTCCATCAGATAGGTTTTCATCGGGAAAACCTGATTTTTGCCCCGTCAGTCCATCCCCACAGTCCATCAGACAGGTTTTCCTCGTGAAAACCTGATTTTCGTCCACCCAGTGCATCCCGACGGTCCATCAGACAGGATTTCATCTGGGAAAACCTGATTTTCGCCCCGTCAGTCCATACCGACAGTCCATCAGACTGGTGTTCATCCGGAAAACTTTATTTTCGCCCCATCAGTCCATCCTGACAGTCCATCAGAAAGGTTTTCATTGGGGAAAACCTTATTTTCGTCCACCCAGTCCATCCCGACGGTCCATCAGACAGGTTTTCATCTGGGAAAACCTGATTTTCGCCCCGTCACTCCATCCCGACAGTCCATCAGACAGGTTTTCATCGCGAAAACTTGATTTTCGCCCCGTCAGTCCATCCTGACAGTCCATCAGATAGGTTTTCATTGGCGAAAACCCGATTTTCATCCACCCAGTCCATCCGGACGGTCCATCAGACAGGTTTTCATCCGGGAAAACCTGATTTTCGCCCCGTCAGTCCATTCCGACAGTCCATCAGACAGGTTTTCATCGCGAAAACCTGATTTTCGTCCACCCAGTCCATCCGGACAGTCCATCAGACAGGTTTTCATCTGGGAAACCTGATTTTCGCCCCGTCAGTCCATCCCGAGAGTCCATCAGACTTGTTTTCATCGCGAAAACCTGATATTCGCCCGTCAGTCCATCCAGACATTCCATGTGACAGGATTTCATCGCGAAAACCTGATTTTCGCCCCGTCAGTCCATCCCGACAGTCCATCAGACTGGTTTTGATCGCGAAAACTTGATTTTCGCCCGTCAGTCCATCCTGACAATCCATCAGACAAGATTTCATCGGGGAAAACCTGATTTCGCCCCGTCAGTCCATCCCGACAGTCCATCAGACAGGTTTTCATCGGGGACAAATTTCGCCCCGTCAGTCCATCCTGACAGTCCATCAGAAAGGTTTTCATCGTGAAAACGTGATTTTCGTACACCTAGTCCATTCGTACAATCCATCAGGCAGGTTTTCGTCGAAAACCTGATTTTCGCCCCATCAGTCCATCCTGACAGTCCATCAGCCAGGTTTTCATTGTGAAAACCTGATTTTCGCCTCGTCAGTCCATTACGACAGTCAATCAGACAGTTTTTCATCGCGAAAACTTGATTTTCGCCCTGTCAGTCTATCCTGACAGTCCATCAGGCAGGTTTTGATCGGGGAAACCCTGATTTTTGTCCCGTCAGTCCATCTAGACAGTCCATCAGACTGGTTTTCATCGCGAAAACCTGATTTTCGCCCCGTCAGTCCATCCCGACAGTCCATCAGACTTGTTTTCATCCCAAAAAGCAGATTTTCGTTCCGTCAATCCATCCCGACAGTCCATCAGACAGGTTTTCATCGTGAAAACCTGATTTTCGTCCACCCAGTCCATCCGGACAGTCCAACAGACAGGGTTTCATCGCGAAAACCTGATTTTCGTCCACCCAGTCAGTCCTAACAGTCCATCAGACAGGTTTTCAACGGGGAAAATCTGATTTTCGTCCCGTCAGTCCATCCCGACAGTCCATCAGCCAGGTTTTCATCGCGAAAACCTGATTTTCGCCCCATCAGTCCATCCCGACAGTCCATCAGCCAGGTTTTCATCGCGAAAACCTGATTTTCGCCACGTCAGTCCATCCCGACAGTCCATCAGACTGGTTTTCATCGCGAAAACCTGATTTTCGCCCCGTCAGTCCATCCTGACAGTCCATCAGACTGGTTTTCATCGCGAAAACTTGATTTTCGCCCCGTCAGTCCATCCTGACAGTCCATCAGACTGGTATTCATAGGGGAAAACCTGATTTCGCCCCGTCAGTCCATCCCGACAGTCCATCAGACTTGTTTTCGTCCCAAAAAGCAGATTTTCGTTCCGTCAATCCATCCCGACAGTCCATCAGACAGGTTTTCATCGTGAAAACCTGATTTTCGTCCACCCAGTCCATCCGGACAGTCCAACAGACAGGGTTTCATCGCGAAAACCTGATTTTCGTCCACCCAGTCAGTCCTGACAGTCCATCAGACAGGTTTTGAACGGGGAAAATCTGATTTTCGTCCCGTCAGTCCATCCCGACAGTCCATCAGCCAGGTTTTCATCGCGAAAACTTGATTTTCGCCCCATCAGTCCATCCCGACAGTCCATCAGCTAGGTTTTCATCGCGAAAACTTGATTTTCGCCCCGTCAGTCCATCCTGACAGTCCATCAGACTGGTATTCATAGGGGAAAACCTGATTTCGCCCCGTCAGTCCATCCCGACAGTCCATCAGACTTGTTTTCATCCCAAAAAGCAGATTTTCGTTCCGTCAATCCATCCCGACAGTCCATCAGACAGGTTTTCATCGTGAAAACCTGATTTTCGTCCACCCAGTCCATCCGGACAGTCCAACAGACAGGGTTTCATCGCGAAAACCTGATTTTCGTCCACCCAGTCAGTCCTGACAGTCCATCAGACAGGTTTTCAACGGGGAAAATCTGATTTTCGTCCCGTCAGTCCATCCCGACAGTCCATCAGCAAGGTTTTCATCGCGAAAACCTGATTTTCGCCCCATCAGTCCATCCCGACAGTCCATCAGCCAGGTTTTCATCGCGAAAACCTGATTTTCGCCACGTCAGTCCATCCCGACAGTCCATCAGACTGGTTTTCATCGCGAAAACCTGATTTTCGCCCCGTCAGTCCATCCTGACAGTCCATCAGACTGGTTTTCATCGCGAAAACTTGATTTTCGCCCTGTCAGTCCATCCTGACAGTCCATCAGACTGGTATTCATAGGGGAAAACCTGATTTCGCCCCGTCAGTCCATCCCGACAGTCCATCAGACTTGTTTTCATCCCAAAAAGCAGATTTTCGTTCCGTCAATCCATCCCGACAGTCCATCAGACAGGTTTTCATCGTGAAAACCTGATTTTCGTCCCCCCAGTCCATCCGGACAGTCCAACAGACAGGGTTTCATCGCGAAAACCTGATTTTCGTCCACCCAGTCAGTCCTGACAGTCCATCAGATAGGTTTTCAACGGGGAAAATCTGATTTTCGTCCCGTCAGTCCATCCCGACAGTCCATCAGCCAGGTTTTCATCGCGAAAACCTGATTTTCGCCCCATCAGTCCATCCCGACAGTCCATCAGCCAGGTTTTCATCGCGAAAACCTGATTTTCGCCACGTCAGTCCATCCCGACAGTCCATCAGACTGGTTTTCATCGCGAAAACCTGATTTTCGCCCCGTCAGTCCATCCTGACAGTCCATCAGACTGGTTTTCATCGCGAAAACTTGATTTTCGCCCCGTCAGTCCATCCTGACAGTCCATCAGACTGGTATTCATAGGGGAAAACCTGATTTCGCCCCGTCAGTCCATCCCGACAGTCCATCAGACTTGTTTTCATCCCAAAAAGCAGATTTTCGTTCCGTCAATCCATCCCGACAGTCCATCAGACAGGTTTTCATCGTGAAAACCTGATTTTCGTCCACCCAGTCCATCCGGACAGTCCAACAGACAGGGTTTCATCGCGAAAACCTGATTTTCGTCCACCCAGTCAGTCCTGACAGTCCATCAGACAGGTTTTCAACGGGGAAAATCTGATTTTCGTCCCGTCAGTCCATCCAGACAGTCCATCAGCCAGGTTTTCATCGCGAAAACCTGATTTTCGCCCCATCAGTCCATCCCGACAGTCCATCAGCCAGGTTTTCATCGCGAAAACCTGATTTTCGCCACGTCAGTCCATCCCGACAGTCCATCAGACTGGTTTTCATCGCGAAAACCTGATTTTCGCCCCGTCAGTCCATCCTGACAGTCCATCAGACTGGTTTTCATCGCGAAAACTTGATTTTCGCCCCGTCAGTCCATCCTGACAGTCCATCAGACTGGTATTCATAGGGGAAAACCTGATTTCGCCCCGTCAGTCCATCCCGACAGTCCACTAGCCAGGTTTTCATCGTGAAAACGTGATTTTCGTCCCCCTAGTCCATTCGGACAATCCATTAGGCAGGGTTTCATCGAAATCCTGATTTTCGCCCCATCAGTCCATCCCGACAGTCCATCAGCCAGCTTTTCATCGCGAAAACCTGATTTTCGCCACGTCAGTCAATCCCGACAGTCCATCAGCCAGGTTTTCATCGCGAAAACCTGATTTTCGCCCCGTCAGTCCATCCTGACAGTCCATCAGACTGTTTTTCATCGCGAAAACTTGATTTTCGCCCCGTCAGTCCATCCTGACAGTCCATCAGACTGGTATTCATAGGGGAAAACCTGATTTCGCCCCGTCAGTCCATCCCGACAGTCCATCAGACTTGTTTTCATCCCAAAAAGCAGATTTTCGTTCCGTCAATCCATCCCGACAGTCCATCAGACAGGTTTTCATCGTGAAAACCTGATTTTCGTCCCCCCAGTCCATCCGGACAGTCCAACAGACAGGGTTTCATCGCGAAAACCTGATTTTCGTCCACCCAATCAGTCCTGACAGTCCATCAGATAGGTTTTCAACGGGGAAAATCTGATTTTCGTCCCGTCAGTCCATCCCGACAGTCCATCAGCCAGGTTTTCATCGCGAAAACCTGATTTTCGCCCCATCAGTCCATCCCGACAGTCCATCAGGCAGGTTTTCATCGCGAAAACCTGATTTTCGCCACGTCAGTCCATCCCGACAGTCCATCAGACTGGTTTTCATTGCGAAAACCTGATTTTCGCCCCGTCAGTCCATCCTGACAGTCCATCAGACTGGTTTTCATCGCGAAAACTTGATTTTCGCCCCGTCAGTCCATCCTGACAGTCCATCAGACTGGTATTCATAGGGGAAAACCTGATTTCGCCCCGTCAGTCCATCCCGACAGTCCATCAGACTTGTTTTCATCCCAAAAAGCAGATTTTCGTTCCGTCAATCCATCCCGACAGTCCATCAGACAGGTTTTCATCGTGAAAACCTGATTTTCGTCCACCCAGTCCATCCGGACAGTCCAACAGACAGGGTTTCATCGCGAAAACCTGATTTTCGTCCACCCAGTCAGTCCTGACAGTCCATCAGACAGGTTTTCAACGGGGAAAATCTGATTTTCGTCCCGTCAGTCCATCCCGACAGTCCATCAGCCAGGTTTTCATCGCGAAAACCTGATTTTCGCCCCATCAGTCCATCCCGACAGTCCATCAGCCAGGTTTTCATCGCGAAAACCTGATTTTCGCCACGTCAGTCCATCCCGACAGTCCATCAGACTGGTTTTCATCGCGAAAACCTGATTTTCGCCCCGTCAGTCCATCCTGACAGTCCATCAGACTGGTTTTCATCGCGAAAACTTGATTTTCGCCCCGTCAGTCCATCCTGACAGTCCATCAGACTGGTATTCATAGGGGAAAACCTGATTTCGCCCCGTCAGTCCATCCCGACAGTCCATTAGCCAGGTTTTCATCGTGAAAACGTGATTTTCGTCCACCTAGTCCATTCGGACAATCCATTAGGCAGGTTTTCATCGAAAACCTGATTTTCGCCCCATCAGTCCATCCCGACAGTCCATCAGCCAGCTTTTCATCGCGAAAACCTGATTTTCGCCACGTCAGTCAATCCCGACAGTCCATCAGCCAGGTTTTCATCGCGAAAACCTGATTTTCGCCCCGTCAGTCCATCCTGACAGTCCATCAGACTGTTTTTCATCGCGAAAACTTGATTTTCGCCCCGTCAGTCCATCTTGACAGTCCATCAGACAGGTATTCATCGGGGAAAACCTGATTTCGCCCCGTTAGTCCATCCCGACAGTCCATTAGCCAGGGTTTCATCGTGAAAACCTGATTTTCGTCCACCTAGTCCATTCGGACAATCCATCAGGCAGGTTTTCATCGAAAACCTGATTTTCGCCCCATCAGTCCATCCTGATAATCCATCAGCCAGGTTTTCATTGCGAAAACCTGATTTTCGCCTCGTCAGTCCATTACGACAGTCCATCAGACAGTTTTTCATCGCGAAAACTTGATTTTCACCCCGTAAGTCCATCCTGACAGTCCATCAGACAGGTTTTCATCGGGGAAACCCTGATTTTTGTCCCGTCAGTCCATCCAGACAATCCATCAGACTTGTTTTCATCCCAAAAAGCAGATTTTCGTACCGTCAATCCATCCCGACAGTCCATCAGAAAGGTTTTCATCGCGAAAGCCTGATTTTCGTCCACCCAGTCCATCCGGACAGTCCATCAGACAGGTTTTCATCGGGGAAAACCTGATTTTCGCCCCGTCAGTCCATCCCGACAGTCCATCAGACAGGTTTTCCTCGTGAAAACCTGACTTTCGTCCACCCAGTGCATCCCGACGGTCCATCAGACAGGTTTTCATCTGGGAAAACCTGATTGTCGCCCCGTCAGTCCATCCCGACAGTCCATCAGACTGGTGTTCATCGCGAAAACTTTATTTTCGCCCCATCAGTCCATCCTGACAGTCCATCAGATAGGTTTTCATTGGGGAAAACCTTATTTTCGTCCACCCAGTCCATCCCGACGGTCCATCAGACAGGTTTTCATCTGTGAAAACCTGATTTTCGCCCGTCAGTCCATTCCGACAGTCCATCAGACAGGTTTTCATCGCGAAAACCTGATTTTCGTCCACCCAGTCCATCCGGACAGTCCAACAGACAGGGTTTCATCGCGAAAACCTGATTTTCGTCCACCCAGTCAGTCCTGACAGTCCATCAGACAGGTTTTCAACGGGGAAAAGCAGATTTTCGTTCCGTCAATCCATCCCGACAGTCCATCAGACAAGTTTTCATCGTGAAAACCTGATTTTCGTCCACCCAGTCCATCCGGACAGTCCAACAGACAGGGTTTCATCGCGAAAACCTGATTTTCGTCCACCCAGTCAGTCCTGACAGTCCATCAGACAGGTTTTCAACGGGGAAAATCTGATTTTCGTCCCGTCAGTCCATCCCGACAGTCCATCAGCCAGGTTTTCATCGCGAAAACCTGATTTTCGCCCCATCAGTCCATCCCGACAGTCCATCAGCCAGGTTTTCATCGCGAAAACCTGATTTTCGCCACGTCAGTCCATCCCGACAGTCCATCAGACTGGTTTTCATCGCGAAAACCTGATTTTCGCCCCGTCAGTCCATCCTGACAGTCCATCAGACTGGTTTTCATCGCGAAAACTTGATTTTCGCCCCGTCAGTCCATCCTGACAGTCCATCAGACTGGTATTCATAGGGGAAAACCTGATTTCGCCCCGTCAGTCCATCCCGACAGTCCATCAGACTTGTTTTCATCCCAAAAAGCAGATTTTCGTTCCGTCAATCCATCCCGACAGTCCATCAGACAGGTTTTCATCGTGAAAACCTGATTTTCGTCCACCCAGTCCATCCGGACAGTCCAACAGACAGGGTTTCATCGCGAAAACCTGATTTTCGTCCACCCAGTCAGTCCTGACAGTCCATCAGACAGGTTTTCAACGGGGAAAATCTGATTTTCGTCCCGTCAGTCCATCCCGACAGTCCATCAGCCAGGTTTTCATCGCGAAAACCTGATTTTCGCCCCATCAGTCCATCCCGACAGTCCATCAGCCAGGTTTTCATCGCGAAAACCTGATTTTCGCCACGTCAGTCCATCCCGACAGTCCATCAGACTGGTTTTCATCGCGAAAACGTGATTTTCGCCCCGTCAGTCCATCCTGACAGTCCATCAGACTGGTTTTCATCGCGAAAACTTGATTTTCGCCCCGTCAGTCCATCCTGACAGTCCATCAGACTGGTATTCATAGGGGAAAACCTGATTTCGCCCCGTCAGTCCATCCCGACAGTCCATCAGACTTGTTTTCATCCCAAAAAGCAGATTTTCGTTCCGTCAATCCATCCCGACAGTCCACTAGCCAGGTTTTCATCGTGAAAACGTGATTTTCGTCCACCTAGTCCATTCGGACAATCCATTAGGCAGGTTTTCATCGAAAACCTGATTTTCGCCCCATCAGTCCATCCCGACAGTCCATCAGCCAGCTTTTCATCGCGAAAACCTGATTTTCGCCACGTCAGTCAATCCCGACAGTCCATCAGCCAGGTTTTCATCGCGAAAACCTGATTTTCGCCCCGTCAGTCCATCCTGACAGTCCATCAGACTGTTTTTCATCGCGAAAACTTGATTTTCGCCCCGTCAGTCCATCTTGACAGTCCATCAGACAGGTATTCATCGGGGAAAACCTGATTTCGCCCCGTTAGTCCATCCCGACAGTCCATTAGCCAGGGTTTCATCGTGAAAACCTGATTTTCGTCCACCTAGTCCATTCGGACAATCCATCAGGCAGGTTTTCATCGAAAACCTGATTTTCGCCCCATCAGTCCATCCTGATAATCCATCAGCCAGGTTTTCATTGCGAAAACCTGATTTTCGCCTCGTCAGTCCATTACGACAGTCCATCAGACAGTTTTTCATCGCGAAAACTTGATTTTCACCCCGTAAGTCCATCCTGACAGTCCATCAGACAGGTTTTCATCGGGGAAACCCTGATTTTTGTCCCGTCAGTCCATCCAGACAATCCATCAGACTTGTTTTCATCCCAAAAAGCAGATTTTCGTACCGTCAATCCATCCCGACAGTCCATCAGAAAGGTTTTCATCGCGAAAGCCTGATTTTCGTCCACCCAGTCCATCCGGACAGTCCATCAGACAGGTTTTCATCGGGGAAAACCTGATTTTCGCCCCGTCAGTCCATCCCGACAGTCCATCAGACAGGTTTTCCTCGTGAAAACCTGACTTTCGTCCACCCAGTGCATCCCGACGGTCCATCTGACAGGTTTTCATCTGGGAAAACCTGATTGTCGCCCCGTCAGTCCATCCCGACAGTCCATCAGACTGGTGTTCATCGCGAAAACTTTATTTTCGCCCCATCAGTCCATCCTGACAGTCCATCAGATAGGTTTTCATTGGGGAAAACCTTATTTTCGTCCACCCAGTCCATCCCGACGGTCCATCAGACAGGTTTTCATCTGTGAAAACCTGATTTTCGCCCGTCAGTCCATTCCGACAGTCCATCAGACAGGTTTTCATCGCGAAAACCTGATTTTCGTCCACCCAGTCCATCCGGACAGTCCAACAGACAGGGTTTCATCGCGAAAACCTGATTTTCGTCCACCCAGTCAGTCCTGACAGTCCATCAGACAGGTTTTCAACGGGGAAAACTGATTTTCGCCCCGTCAGTCCATCCGACAGTCCATCAGACAGGTTTTCATCGCGAAAACCTGATTTTCGCCACCCAGTCCATCCGACAGTCCAACAGACAGGGTTTCATCGCGAAAACCTGATTTTCGTCCACCCAGTCAGTCCTGACAGTCCATCAGACAGGTTTTCAACGGGGAAAATCTGATTTTCGTCCCGTCAGTCCATCCCGACAGTCCATCAGCCAGGTTTTCATCGCGAAACCTGATTTTCGCCCCATCAGTCCATCCCGACAGTCCATCAGCCAGGTTTTCATCGCGAAAACCTGATTTTCGCCAGTCAGTCCATCCCGACAGTCCATCAGACTGGTTTTCACGCGAAACTGATTTTCGCCCCGTCAGTCCATCCTGACAGTCCATCAGACTGTTTTCAGCGAAACTTGATTTTCGCCCGTCAGTCCATCCTGACAGTCCATCAGACTGGTATTCATAGGGGAAAACCTGATTCGCCCCGTCAGTCCATCCGACAGTCCATCAGACTTGTTTTCATCGCAAAAGCAGATTTCGTTCCGTCATCCATTCCCGACAGTCCACTAGCCAGGTTTTCATCGTGAAAACGTGATTTTCGTCCACCTAGTCCATTCGACATCCTTAGCGGTTTCATCGAAACCTGTTTTCGCCATCGTCATCCGACGTCCATCAGCCAGCTTTTCATCGCGAAAACCTGATTTTCGCCACGTCAGTCATCCCGACAGTCCATCAGCCAGGTTTTCATCGCGAAAACCTGATTTTCGCCCCGTCAGTCCATCCTGGACAGTCCATCAGACTGTTTTTCATCGCGAAACTGATTCGCCCCGTCAGTCCATCTTGACAGTCCATCAGACAGGTATTCATCGGGGAAAACTGATTTCGCCCGTTAGTCATCCGACAGTCCATTAGCAGGGTTATCGTGAAAACCTGATTTTCGTCCACCTAGTCCATTCGGAACCAGATCCATCAGGCCAGGTTTTCATCGAAACCTGATTTTCGCCCCATCAGTCCATCCCTGATAATCCATCAGACGTGTTTGCATCCCAAAACCTGATTTTCGCCTCCGTCAGTCCATCACGACAGTCCATCAGACAGGTTTTTCATCGCGAAAAACTTGATTTTCACCACCGCAAGTCCATCCGGACAGTCCAACAGACAGGTTTTCATCGGGAAAACCTGATTTTCGTCCACCAGTCCAGTCCTAGACAATCCATCAGACATGGTTTTCATCCCGGGAAAACGTAGATTTTCGTCACCGTCATCCATCCCGACAGTCCATCAGAACAGGTTTTCATCGCGAAACCTGATTTTCGTCCACCCAGTCCATCCGGACAGGTCCATCAGACAGGTTTTCATCGGGCGAAAACCTGATTTTCGCCCCGTCAGTCCATCCCGACAGTCCATCAGCAGGTTTTCATCGAAAACCTGATTTTCGCCACCGTCAGTCCATCCAGACAGTCCATCAGACTGGTTTTCATCGCGAAAACCTGATTTTCGCCCCGTCAGTCCATCCTGACAGTCCATCAGACTGGTTTTCATCGGAAAACTGATTTTCGCCCCGTCAGTCCATCCTGACAGTCCATCAGATTGGTATTCATAGGGGAAAACCTGATTTCGCCCCGTCAGTCCATCCCACAAGTCCATCAGACTTGTTTTCATCCCAAAAGAGGTTTTCATCGCGAAACCTGATTTTCGCCACGTCAGTCCATCCGACAGTCCATCAGACTGGTTTTCATCGCGAAAACCTGATTTTCGCCCCGTCAGTCCATCCGACAGTCCATCAGACTGGTTTTCATCGCGAAAACTTGATTTTCGCCCCGTCAGTCCATCCTGACAGTCCATCAGACTGGTATCATAGGGGAAACCTGATTTCGCCCCGTCAGTCCATCCCGACAGTCCATTAGCCAGTTTTCATCGTGAAAACGTATTTCGTCCACTATCCATTCGGACATCCATTAGGCAGGTTTTCATCGAAAACCTGATTTTCGCCCCTCAGTCCATCCCGACAGTCCATCAGCCAGCTTTTCTCCGAAAACCTGATTTTCGCCACGTCAGTCAATCCGACAGTCCATCAGCCAGGTTTTCATCGCGAAAACCTGATTTTCGCCCCGTCAGTCCATCCTGACAGTCCATCAGACTGTTTTCATCGCGAAAACTGATTTTCGCCCCGTCAGTCCATCTTGACAGTCCATCAGACAGGTATTCATCGGGGAAAACCTGATTTCGCCCCGTAGTCCATCCCGACAGTCCATTAGCCAGGGTTTCATCGTGAAAACTGATTTTCGTCCCACCTAGTCCATCGGACAATCCATCAGGCAGGTTTCATCGGAAAACCTGATTTTCGCCCCATCAGTCCATCCTGATAATCCATCAGCCAGGTTTTCATTGGAAAACCTGATTTTCGCCTCGTCAGTCCATTACGACAGTCCATCAGACAGTTTTTCATCGCGAAAACTTGATTTTCACCCCGTAAGTCCATCCTGACAGTCCATCAGACAGGTTTTCATCGGGGAAACCTGATTTTGTCCCGTCAGTCCATCTAGACAATCCATCAGACTTGTTTTCATCCAAAAAGCAGATTTTCGTACGTCAATCCATCCCGACAGTCCATCAGAAAGGTTTTCATCGCGAAGCCTGATTTTCGTCCACCCAGTCCATCCGGACAGTCCATCAGACAGTTTTCATCGGAAAACCTGATTTTCGCCCCGTCAGTCCATCCCGACAGTCCATCAGACAGGTTTCCTCGTTGAAAACCTGACTTTCGTCCACCCAGTGCATCCGACGGTCCATCAGACAGGTTTCATCTGAAAACCTGATTGTCGCCCGTCAGTCCATCCGACAGTCCATCAGACTGGTGTTTCATCGCGAAAACTTTATTTTCGCCCCATCAGTCCATCCTGACAGTCCATCAGATAGGTTTTCATTGGGGAAAACCTTATTTTCGTCCACCCCAGTCCATCCGACGGTCCATCAGACAGGTTTTCATCTGTGAAACTGATTTTCGCCCGTCAGTCCATTCCGACAGTCCATCAGACAGGTTTTCATCGCGAAAAACCTGATTTTCGTCCACCCAGTCCATCCGACAGTCCAACAGACAGGGTTTCATCGCGAAAACCTGATTTTCGTCCACCCAGTCATCCTGACAGTCCATCAGACAGGTTTTCAACGGGGAAAGCAGATTTTCGTTCCGTCAGTCCATCCCGACAGTCCATCAGACAGGTTTTCATCGTGAAACCTGATTTTCGTCCACCCAGTCCATCCGGACAGTCCACAGACAGGGTTTCATCGCGAAAACCTGATTTTCGTCCACCCAGTCAGTCCTGACAGTCCATCAGACAGGTTTTCAACGGGAAAATCTGATTTTCGTCCCGTCAGTCCATCCGACAGTCCATCAGCCAGGTTTTTCATCGCGAAAACCTGATTTTCGCCCATCAGTCCATCCCGACAGTCCATCAGCCAGGTTTTCATCGGAAAACCTGATTTTCGCCACGTCAGTCCATCCCGACAGTCATCAGACTGGTTTCATCGCGAAACCTGATTTTCGCCCCGTCAGTCCATCCTGACAGTCCATCAGACTGTTTTCATCGCGAAACTTGATTTTCGCCCCGTCAGTCCATCCTGACAGTCCATCAGACTGGTATTCATAGGGGAAAACCTGATTTCGCCCCGTCAGTCCATCCCGACAGTCCATCAGACTTGTTTTCATCCCAAAAAGCAGATTTTCGTTCCGTCAATCCATCCCGACAGTCCATCAGACAGGTTTTTCATCGTGAAAACCTGATTTTCGTCCACCCAGTCCATCCGGACAGTCCAACAGACAGGGTTTCATCGCGAAAAACCTGATTTTCGTCCACCCAGTCAGTCCTGACAGTCCATCAGACAGGTTTTCAACGGGGAAAATCTGATTTTCGTCCCGTCAGTCCATCCCGACAGTCCATCAGCCAGGTTTCATCGCGAAAACCTGATTTTCGCCCCCATCAGTCCATCCCGACAGTTCATCAGCCAGGTTTTCATCGCGAAAACCTGATTTTCGCCACGTCAGTCCATCCCGACAGTCCATCAGACTGGTTTTCATCGCGAAAACGTGATTTTCGCCCGTCAGTCCATCCTGACAGTCCATCAGACTGGTTTTCATCGCGAAAACTTGATTTTCGCCCCGTCAGTCCATCCTGACAGTCCATCAGACTGGTATTCATAGGGGAAAACCTGAATTTCGCCCCGTCAGTCCATCCCGACAGTCCATCAGACTTGTTTTCATCCCAAAAAGCAGATTTTCGTTCCGTCATCCATCCCGACAGTCCATCAGACAGGTTTTCATCGTGAAAACCTGATTTTCGTCCCCCAGTCCATCCGGACAGTCCAAGACAGGTTTCATCGCGAAAACCTGATTTTCGTCCACCCAGTCAGTCCTGACAGTCCATCAGATAGTTTTGCAACGGGGAAAATCTGATTTTCGTCCCGTCAGCCATCCCGACAGTCCATCAGCCAGGTTTTCATCGCGAAAACCTGATTTTCGCCCCATCAGTCCATCCCGACAGTCCATCAGCCAGTTTTCATCGCGAAAACCTGATTTTCGCCACGTCAGTCCATCCCGACAGTCCATCAGACTGGTTTTCATCGCGAAAACCTGATTTTCGCCCCGTCAGTCCATCCTGACAGTCCATCAGACTGGTTTTCATCGCGAAAACTTGATTTTCGCCCCGTCAGTCCATCCTGACAGTCCATCAGACTGGTATTCATAGGGGAAAACCTGATTCGCGCCCGTCAGTCCATCCCGACAGTCCATTAGCCAGGTTTTCATCGTGAAAACGTGATTTTCGTCCACCTAGTCCATTCGGACAATCCATTAGGCAGGTTTTCATCGAAACCTGATTTTCGCCCCATCAGTCCATCCCGACAGTCCATCAGCCAGCTTTTCATCGCGAAAACCTGATTTTCGCCACGTCAGTCAATCCCGACAGTCCATCAGCCAGGTTTTCATCGCGAAAACCTGATTTTCGCCCCGTCAGTCCATCCTGACAGTCCATCAGACTGTTTTTCATCGCGAAAACTTGATTTCGCCCCGTCAGTCCATCTGACAGTCCATCAGACAGGTATTCATCGGGGAAAACCTGATTTCGCCCCGTTAGTCATCCCGACAGTCCATTAGCCAGGGTTTCATCGTGAAAACCTGATTTTCGTCACCTAGTCCATTCGACAATCCATCAGCAGGTTTTCATCGAAAACCTGATTTTCGCCCCACAGTCCATCCTGATAATCCATCAGCCAGGTTTTCATTGCGAAAACCTGATTTTCGCCTCGTCAGTCCATTACGACAGTCCATCAGACAGTTTTTCATCGCGAAAACTGATTTTCACCCCGTAAGTCCATCCTGACAGTCCATCAGACAGGTTTTCATCGGGGAAAACCCTGATTTTTGTCCCGTCAGTCCATCCAGACAATCCATCAGACTTGTTTTCATCCCAAAAAGCAGATTTTCGTACCGTCAATCCATCCCGACAGTCCATCAGAAAGGTTTTCATCGCGAAAGCCTGATTTTCGTCTCACCCAGTCCATCCGGACAGTCCATCAGACAGGTTTTCATCGGGGAAAACCTGATTTTCGCCCCGTCAGTCCATCCGACAGTCCATCAGACAGGTTTTCCTCGTGAAAACCTGACTTTCGTCCACCCAGTGCATCCCGACGGTCCATCAGACAGGTTTCATCTGGGGAAAACCTGATTGTCGCCCCGTCAGTCCATCCCGACAGTCCATCAGACTGGTGTTCATCGCGAAAACTTTATTTTCGCCCCATCAGTCCATCCTGACAGTCCATCAGATAGGTTTTCATTGGAAAACCTTATTTTCGTCCACCCAGTCCATCCGACGGTCCATCAGACAGGTTTTCATCTGTGAAAACCTGATTTTCGCCCGTCAGTCCATTCCGACAGTCCATCAGACAGGTTTTCATCGCGAAAACCTGATTTCGTCCACCCAGTCCATCCGGACAGTCCAACAGACAGGTTTCATCGCGAAAACCTGATTTTCGTCCACCCAGTCATCCTGACAGTCCATCAGACAGGTTTTCAACGCGGGAAACAGATTTTCGTTCCGTCAGTCCATCCCGACAGTCCATCAGACAGGTTTTCATCGTGAAAACCTGATTTTCGTCCACCCAGTCCATCCGACAGTCCAACAGACAGGGTTTCATCGCGAAAACCTGATTTTCGTCCACCCAATCAGTCCTGACAGTCCATCAGACAGGTTTTTCAACGGGGAAAATCTGATTTTTCGTCCGTCAGTCCATCCCGACAGTCCATCAGCCAGGTTTTCATCGCGAAAAACCTGATTTTCGCCCCATCAGTCCATCCCGACAGTCCATCAGCCAGGTTTCATCGCGAAAACCTGATTTTCGCCACGTCAGTCATCCCGACAGTCCATCAGACTGGTTTTCAT
>FNXX01000304.1:0-16625 GCA_900108845.1 Iljinskaea planisiliqua
TCAGGTTTTCCCGATGAAAACCTGTCTGATGGACTGTCGAGATAGGACTGACGTGGCAAAAATAAGGTCTTCCCCAATGAAAACCTGTCTGATGGACTCTCGGGATGGACTGACGGGGCGAAAATCTGGTTTTTGCGACTAACACCAGTCTGATGGACTGTCAGGATAGGACTGACGGGGCGAAAATCAGATTTTTCGGGATGAAAACCTGTCTGATGGACTGTCCAGATTGACTGGGTGGAAAAAAATCATGTTTTTGCGATGAAAACCTGTTTGATGGAATGTCGGGATGGACTGGGTGGGCAAAAATCAGGTTTTCGGCCTGAAAACCTGTCTGATGGACTGACGGGGCGAAAATCAGGTTTGTAACGGTGAAAACCTGTCTGATGGACTGTCGGGATGGACTGACGGTGCGAAAATCAGGTTTTCCCCAATGCAAACCAGTCTGATTGACTGTCGGGATGGACTGGGTGGACGAAACTCAGGTTTTCTCGATGAAAACCTGTCTGATGGACTGTCAGGATGGACTGATAGGGCGAAAATCAGGTTTTCCCCGATGAAAACCTGTCTGACAGACTGTCGGGATGGACTGACGGGGCAAAAATCAGGTCTTCCCCCATGAAAACCTGTCTGATGGACTGTCAGGATGGACTGACAGGGTAAAAATCAGGTTTTCGCGAAGAAATCCTGTCTGATGGACTGTCGGGATGGACTGACGGGACGAAAATCAGGTTTTTCCTGATGAAAACCTGTTTGATGGACTGTCGAGAGGGACTGACGGAGCGAAAATAAGGTTTTCGCGATGAAAACCTGTCTGATGGACTGTCGGGATGGACTGACGGAGCGAAAATCAGGTTTTCCCTGATGAAAACCTGTCTTATGGACTGTTGGGATGGACTGACAGGCCAAAAATCAGGTTTTCCCCAAAGAAAACCTGTCTGATGAGCTGTCGGGATGGACTGACGGGGTCAAAATCTGGTTTTCCCCGATGAAAACCTGTCTGATGGACTGTCGGGATGGACTGACAGAGCGAAAATAAGGTTTTCCCCGATGAAAACCTATCTGATGGACTGTCGGGATGGACTGACGGGGCGAAAATCAGGTTTTCCCCGAGGAAAACCTGTCTGATGGACTGTCGGGATGGACTTACGGTGCGAAAATCAAGTTTTCCCTAATGAAAACCTATCTGATGGACTGTCGGGATGGACTGACGGGGCGAAAATCAGGTTTTCCGGGATGAAAACCTGTCTGATGGACTGTCGGGATGGACTTACGGTGCGAAAATCAAGTTTTCCCCGATGAAAACCTGTCTGATGGACTGACTGGATGGACTGACAGGGCGAAAATAAGGTTTTCCTTGATGAAAACCTGTCTGACGGACTTTCGGGATGGACTGACAGGGCAAAAATCAGGTCTTCCCCGTTGAAAACCTGTCTGATGGACTGTCGGGATGGACTGACGGGGCAAAAATCAGGTTTTCGGGATGAAAACCTGTCTGATGAACTGTCCGGATGGACTGGGTGGACGAAAATCAGGTTTTCGCGAAGAAAACCTGTCTGATGGACTGTCGGGATGGACTGACGGAACGAAAATCAGGTATTCCCCGACGAAAACCTGTTTGATGGACTGTTGAGATGGACAGACAGAGCGAAAATCAGGTTTTCGCGATGAAAACTTTTCTTATAGACTGTCGGGTTGGACTGGGTGGACGAAAATTAGGTTATCGCGATGAAAACCTGTCTGAAGGACTGTCCGGATGGACTGGGTGGACGAAAATTTTGTTTTCGCGATGAAAACCTATCTAATGGACGATCGGGATGGACTGACGGGAGAATATAAGGTTTTCCCCTATGAAAACCTGTCTGATTGACTGTCGGGATGGACTGACGGGGCGAAAATCAGGTTTTAGGGATCAAAACCAGTCTGATGGCCTGTCGGGATGGACTGGTGGCGCAAAAATCACGTTTTCGATGAAAACTTGTCTAATGGACTGTCCGGATGGACTGGGTGGACGAAAATACGGTTTTCGGGATGATAACCTGTCTGATGGACTGTCGGGATGGACTGACGGTGCGAAAATCAGGTTTTCCCCGATGAAAACCTGTCTGATGGACTGTCGGGATGGACTGGGTGGACGAAAATCAGGTTGTCGCGATAAAAACCTGTCCGATGGACTGTCAGGATGGACTGACAGGGCGAAAATCAGGTTTTCCCCGATGAAAACCTGTCTGACGGACTGTCGGGATGGACTGACGGGGCAAAAATCAGGTCTTCCCCCATGAAAACCTGTCTGATGGACTGTCAGGATGGACTGACGGGGTAGAAATCAAGTTTTCGCGAAGAAAACCTGTCTGATGGACTGTCGGGATGGACTGACGGAACGAAAATCAGGTATTCCCCGACGAAAACCTGTTTGATGGACTGTCGAGATGGACAGACGGAGCAAAAATCAGGTTTTCGCGATGAAAACTTGTCTTATAGACTGTCGGGATGGACTGGGTGGACGAAAATCAGGTTATCGCGATGAAAACCCGTCTGAAGGACTGTCCGGATGGACTGGGTGGACGAAAATTTGGTTTTCGCGATGAAAACCAATCTAATGGATGATCGGGATGGACTGACGGGAGAATATAAGGTTTTCCCCTATGAAAACCTGTCTGATTGACTGTCGGGATGGACTGAAGGGGCGAAAATCAGGTTTTAGGGATGAAAACCAGTCTGATGGCCTGTCGGGATGGACTGTTGGCGCGAAAATCACGTTTTCGATGAAAACCTGTCTAATGAACTGTCCGGATGGACTGGGTGGACGAAAATACGGTTTTCGGGATGATAACCTGTCTGATGGACTGCCGGGATGGACAGACAGGGCGAAAATCAGGTTTTCCCCGATGAAAACCTGTCTGATGGACTGTCGAGATAGACTGACGTGGCAAAAATAAGGTCTTCCCCAATGAAAACCTGTCTGATGGACTCTCGGGATGGACTGACGGGGCGAAAATCTGGTTTTTGCGATTAACACCAGTCTGATGGACTGTCAGGATAGACTGACTGGGCGAAAATCAGATTTTCGGGATGAAAACCTGTCTGATGGACTATCCGGATTGACTGGGTGGAAAAAAATCATGTTTTTGCGATGAAAACCTGTTTGATGGACTGTCGGGATGGACTGCGTGGGTTAAAATCAGGTTTTCCGCATGAAAACCTGTCTGATGGACTGTCAGGATGGACTGACGGGGCGAAAATCAGGTTTTCCCCGATGAAAACCTGTCTTATGGACTGTTGGGATGGACTGACGATGCGAAAATCAGGTTTTCCCCGATGAAAACCTGTCTGATGGACTGTCGGGATGGACTGGGTGGACGAAAATACGGTTTTCGCGATGATAACCTGTCTGATGGACTGTCGGGATGGACTGACAGGGCGAAAGTCAAGTTTTCCCCGATGAAATCCTGTCTGATGGACTGTCGAGATAGACTGACGGGGCGAAAATCAGGCCTTCCCCAATGAAAACCTGTCTGATGGACTCTCGGGATAGACTGACGGTGCGAAAATCAGGTTTTCGCGATTAACACCAGTCTGATGGACTGTCAGGTTAGACTGACGGGGCGAAAATCAGATTTTCGGGATGAAAACCTGTCTGATGGACTGTCCGAAATGACTGGGTGGACAAAAATCATGTTTTCGCGATGAAAACCTGTTTGACGGACTGTCGGGATAGACTGGGTGGGCGAAAATCAGGTTTTCGGCAGGAAAACTTGTCTGATAGACTGTCAGGATGGACTGACGGGGCGAAAATCAGGTTTTCCCCGATGAAAACCTGTCTTATGGACTGTCGGGATGGACTGACGGTGCGAAAATCAGGTTTTCCCCGATGAAAACCTGTTTGATGGACTGTTGAGATGGACAGACGGAGCGAAAATCAGGTTTTCGCGATGAAAACTTTTCTTATAGACTGTCGGGATGGACTGGGTGGACGAAAATCAGGTTATCGCGATGAAAACCTGTCTGAAGGACTGTCCGGATGGACTGGGTGGACGAAAATTTGGTTTTCGCGATGAAAACCTATCTAATGGACGATCGGGATGGACTGACGGGAGAATATAAGGTTTTCCCCTATGAAAACCTATCTGATTGACTGTCGGGATGGACTGACGGGGCGAAAATCAGGTTTTAGGGATGAAAACCAGTCTGATGGCCTGTCGGGATGGACTGATGGCGCAAAAATCACGTTTTCGATGAAAACCTGTCTAATGGACTGCCCGGATGGACTGGGTGGACGAAAATACGGTTTTCGGGATGATAACCTGTCTGATGGACTGCCGGGATGGACTGACAGGGCGAAAATCAGGTTTTCCCCGATGAAAACCTGTCTGATGGACTGTCGAGATAGACTGACGTGGCAAAAATAAGGTCTTCCCCAATGAAAACCTGTCTGATGGACTCTCGGGATGGACTGACGGGGCGAAAATCTGGTTTTTGCGATTAACACCAGTCTGATGGACTGTCAGGATAGACTGACGGGGCGAAAATCAGATTTTCGGGATGAAAACCTGTCTGATGGACTGTCCGGATTGACTGGGTGGAAAAAAATCATGTTTTCGCGATGAAAACCTGTTTGATGGAATGTCAGGATGGACTGGGTGGGCAAAAATCAGGTTTTCGGCATGAAAACCTGTCTGATGGACTGACGGGGCGAAAATCAGGTTTGCAACGGTGAAAACCTGTCTGATGGACTGTCGGGATGGACTGACGGTGCGAAAATCAGGTTTTCCCCAATACAAACCTGTCTGATGGACTGTCGGGATGGACTGGGTGGACGAAACTCAGGTTTTCTCGATGAAACCTGTCTGATGGACTGTCAGGATGGACTGATAGGGCGAAAATCAGGTTTTCCCCGATGAAAACCTGTCTGATAGACTGTCGGGATGGACTGACGGGGCAAAAATCAGGTCTTCCCCCATGAAAACCTGTCTGATGGACTGTCAGGATGGACTGACGGGGTAAAAATCATGTTTTCGCGAAGAAATCCTGTCTGATGGACTGTCGGGATGGACTGACGGGACGAAAATTAGGTTTTTCTTGATGAAAACCTGTTTGATGGACTGTCGAGAGGGACTGACGGAGCGAAAATAAGGTTTTCGCGATGAAAACCTGTCTGATGGACTGTCGGGATGGACTGGGAGGATGAAAATCAGGTTTTCGCGATGAAAACCTGTCTGATGGACTGTTGGGATGGACTGACGGAGCGAAAATCAGGTTTTCCCCGATGAAAACCTGTCTTTTGGACTGTTGGGATGGACTGACAGGACAAAAATCAGGTTTTCCCCAAAGAAAACCTGTCTGATGAGCTGTCGGGATGGACTGACGGGGCAAAAATCTGGTTTTCCCCGATGAAAACCTGTCTGATGGACTGTCGGGATGGACTGACGGAGCAAAAATAAGGTTTTCCCCGATGAAAACCTATCTGATGGACTGTCGGGATGGACTGACGGGGCGAAAATCAGGTTTTCCCCGATGAAAACCTATCTGATGGACTGTCGGGATGGACTTACGGTGCGAAAATCAAGTTTTCCCCGATGAAAACCTGTCTGATGGACTGTCTGGATGGACTAACAGGGCGAAAATCAGGTTTTCCCCGATGAAAACCGGTCTGACGGACTTTCGGGATGGACTGACGGGGCAAAAATCTGGTCTTCCCCGTTGAAAACCTGTCTGATGAACTGTCGGGATGGACTGACGGGGCAAAAATCAGGTTTTCGGGATGAAAACCTGTCTGATGGACTGTCCGGATGGACTGGGTGGACGAAAATCAGGTTTTCGCGAAGAAAACCTGTCTGATGGACTGTCGGGATGGACTGACGGAACGAAAATCAGGTATTCCCCGACGAAAACCTGTTTGATGGACTGTCGAGATGGACAGACGGAGCAAAAATCAGGTTTTCGCGATGAAAACTTGTCTTATAAACTGTCGGGATGGACTGGGTGGACGAAAATCAGGTTATCGCGATGAAAACCTGTCTGAAGGACTGTCCGGATGGACTGGGTGGACGAAAATTTGGTTTTCGCGATGAAAACCAATCTAATGGATGATCGGGATGGACTGACGGGAGAATATAAGGTTTTCCCCTATGAAAACCTGTCTGATTGACTGTCGGGATGGACTGAAGGGGCGAAAATCAGGTTTTAGGGATGAAAACCAGTCTGATGGCCTGTCGGGATGGACTGTTGGCGCGAAAATCACGTTTTCGATGAAAACCTGTCTAATGAACTGTCCGGATGGACTGGGTGGACGAAAATACGGTTTTCGGGATGATAACCTGTCTGATGGACTGCCGGGATGGACAGACAGGGCGAAAATCAGGTTTTCCCCGATGAAAACCTGTCTGATGGACTGTCGAGATAGACTGACGTGGCAAAAATAAGGTCTTCCCCAATGAAAACCTGTCTGATGGACTCTCGGGATGGACTGACGGGGCGAAAATCTGGTTTTTGCGATTAACACCAGTCTGATGGACTGTCAGGATAGACTGACGGGGCGAAAATCAGATTTTCGGGATGAAAACCTGTCTGATGGACTGTCCGGATTGACTGGGTGGAAAAAAATCATGTTTTTGCGATGAAAACATGTTTGATGGACTGTCGGGATGGACTGCGTGGGTGAAAATCAGGTTTTCCGCATGAAAACCTGTCTGATGGACTGTCAGGATGGACTGACGGGGCGAAAATCAGGTTTTCCCCGATGAAAACCTGTCTTATGGACTGTCGGGATGGACTGACGGTGCGAAAATCAGGTTTTCCCCGATGAAAACCTGTCTGATGGACTGTCGGGATGGACTGGGTGGACGAAAATACGGTTTTCGCGATGATAACCTGTCTGATGGACTATCGGGATGGACTGACAGGGCGAAAGTCAAGTTTTCCCCGATGAAAACCTGTCTGATGGACTGTCGAGATAGACCGACGGGGCGAAAATCAGGCCTTCCCCAATGAAAACCTGTCTGATGGACTCTCGGGATGGACTGACGGGGCGAAAATCAGGTTTTCGCGATTAACACCAGTCTGATGGACTGTCAGGTTAGACTGACGGGGCGAAAATCAGATTTTCGGGATGAAAACCTGTCTGATGGACTGTCCGGAATGACTGGGTGGACAAAAATCATGTTTTCGCGATGAAAACCTGTTTGATGGACTGTCGGGATAGACTGGGTGGGCGAAAATCAGGTTTTCGGCAGGAAAACTTGTCTGATGGACTGTCAGGATGGACTGACGGGGCGAAATTCAGGTTTTCCCCGATGAAAACCTGTTTTATGGACTGTCGGGATGGACTGACGGTGCGAAAATCAGGTTTTCCCCGATGAAAACCTGTCTGATGGACTGTTGGGATGGACTGGGTGGACGAAAATCAGGTTTTCGCGATGAAAACCTGTCCGATGGACTGTCAGGATGGACTGACAGGGCGAAAATCAGGTTTTCCCCGATGAAAACCTGTCTGACGGACTGTCAGGATGGACTGACGGGGCAAAAATCAGGTCTTCCCCCATGAAAACCTGTCTGATGGACTGTCAGGATGGACTGACGGGGTAGAAATCAAGTTTTCGCGAAGAAATCTTGTCTGATGGACTGTCAGGATGGACTGCCGGAACGAAAATCAGGTTTTCGCTGATGAAAACCTGTTTGATGGACTGTCGAGATGGACTGACGGAGCGAAAATCAGGTTTTCGCGATGAAGACCTGTCTGATGGACTGTCGGGATGGACTGGGTGGATGAAAATCAGGTTTTCGCAATGAAAACCTGTCTGATTGACTGTCGGGATGGACTGACGGAACGAAAATCAGGTATTCCCCGATGAAAACCTGTTTGATGGACTGTCGAGCAGGACTGACGGAGCGAAAATCAGGTTTTTGCGATGAAAACCTGTCTGATGGACTGTCGGGATGGACTGGGTGGATGAAAATCAGGTTATCGCGATGAAAACCTGTCTGATCGACTGTCCGGATGGACTGGGTGGATGAAAATTAGGTTTTCGCGATGAAAACCTGTCTGATGGACTGTCGGGATGGACTGACAGGAAAATATAATGTTTTCCCCGATGAAAACCTGTCTGATGGACTGTCGGGATGGACTGACGGGGCGAAAATCAGGTTTTAGGGATGAAAACCAGTCTGATGGCCTGTCGGGATGGACTGACGGGGCGAAAATCAGGTTTTCGCGATTAACACCAGTCTGATGGACTGTCAGGATAGACTGACGGGGCGAAAATCAGGTTTTCGGGATGAAAACCTGTCTGATGGACTGTCCGGATTGAGTGGGCGGACAAAAATCATGTTTTCGCGATGAAAACCTGTTTGATGGACTGTTGGGATGGACTGGGTGGGTGAAAATAAGGTTTTCGGCATGAAAACCAGTCTGATGGACTATCGGGATGGACTGACAGGGCGAAAATCAGGTTTTCCCCAATGAAAACCTGTCTGATGGACTCTCGGGATGGACTGACGGGGCGAAAACCAGGTTTTCACGATTAACACCAGTCTGATGGAGTGTTAGGATAGACTGACGAGCGAAAATCAGGTTTTCGGGATGAAAACCTGTCTGATGGACTGTCCGGATTGACTGGGTGGACGAAAATCATGTTTTCACGATGAAAACCTGTCTGATGGACTGTCGGGATGGACTGAGGGGGCGAAAATCAAATTTTCCCCAATGAAAACCTGTCTGATGGACTGTAAGGATGGACTGACGGGGCGAAAATCAAGTTTTCGCGATGAAAACCTGTCTGATGGACTGTCGGGATGGACTGGGTGGATGAAAATCAGGTTTTCGTGATGAAAATCTTTCAAATCTTAAGATATATAATAAATCTGGTAATCTTAACAAAAAATTGTAAATACAATTAATAGATTTAAACAAGTCTTCAATAATTATCAAAAATAAAAAGTATATATATTTTCATGATATTTTCGATCATGCATTTTTTTAAAAAAAATTGTAATTAACATTAATTAACAAAATTATCAATTAATATTAATATATTGTAATAAATTAATGATTTAATTTTGAGCTTCTAAATTTACAAATATAAATTATAAAATATATAATAACAAATCCCGTCCTTAGGACGGACCAGAATATAGTTTAATATTAAAACAAAATAATAAATAAACATACAAAATAGAAATCAAACGTCATAAATTCATTGTTTAAAACTCTTTTTACTCAGAAAATTTAACCTATTTAACTTTAAATTATCAACTCATTTCTAAACCTTTCAAATTCGTAATTTTATTAGTAAACCATCCAAATTATATAATTTCAAGTTAATTTCCATTTTCAAGGAAACAAATAAAATGAAAATTAATGATTATATTCGTCGCAGAATAAAACAACAATGATCAAGATGATGGGGTGATGGAAGAAAAGAAAATAAAACTAAAGATCAATAACATTTTTCAAAATGTTCATGAAAATTGATTTGGTGTTGGACTTATGTTTGCCAAACAAGAAAATTTGACTTATTCAATCCATATAATTAATGTGAATTGACTCATTGAAATATTTAAACAAAAAAAAAATTTTTTTTTTTTAGTGTATCTTTGGGTTTATTTTATTTTATTTGTCACAACTTTTTTTCATTAAACTAAACAGTTTATTTTACACGGGAAGGAGAATTAAGCATAACTCTTTAATTACAATCATACAACTTAAAAATAGAGAGTAAGCTAATAATGGGTAAATATATAGATAATCTGATTGCCAATTTGAGAACAAGCTCAAATGCGTCCACAATAGAAACTTAAAGGTAAGACCATAAATTTTGAGAATAGTCACATTATGATGTGACGTTAGATGTCAATCTATACCTTTAGGAATCAATCGAATGAAGCCCGTTGCATTTTCAGGGCCCGTGTAGACCGCTATAAAAAAGATGGAAATTTAGTTAAGGCATTAGACTTATCTTTGGATATTGACACCAAGGAAGAGTTGTCCTTCATGATAAGGGAGCAAGATAAAGAAAACCTCTCCCGGAAGGAAGAAGCTAGAAAACCAAGTTGGAAACATATAACGTTGAAGTTTATAACTGAGCTTGGTAAGAGAGTCTCATGGGCCCAATTGAGTGAATATTTTGAAAGCATCAGGATTATGCCAAAAACGGAGAGACAACTACAGGAAGATGACCTCAGAGAACTCTTTGATCGTAAGCATATAGTGGTACCATACACATCCATCAGTAAGATCGATGGAGAGTATAAACCAGAGCTTTTCTTTAGGCAAAGAGACCATGATAGATCTTTCGGTACAGAGCCAAAAGACAAGGACCTTTGACTGTTTAATTTGGATACATAAGAGAGCACAATATGCTTAAAGGGTATAGACGAGGATCAAAAACCGTTAAAAGTTGGGCTAAACATTTATTGGGCCAAATCCAAAGATTTATTAAGTTGTGATTGAAGCGAAAACCGGAATGGAGGAACAAAGGGGTGAGGGAAAAATTGCTGCTGACAAGAACCTGTCCGGCAGAGACCGATGCATCAGACGATGCTCAAAGTAATATCCGATGGATTTCTGGCCCAAGCAAATTCGCTATTAATGGTGCAGAGGAAGTCATTGGTGGCCGAAGCTAAAGTGATATCTGATATATATTTGGTTTTGAATTACATTTGATATTCTAAATAAATAAAAAACAAAGCATTTGTAATTTAAGTTTTTGAAAATGGAAGTGTAGAACAACATCAATTGTAATGGTGTTTGTTCCTTTATCTACACTACTTAATAGGCTCTGATGTTTAACTCGGATACTTTGATCGAAGGTATATTAATCACTAAGTGGATAACGGTACGGACAGTGAGTGAGATTTAGAGAGAGAAATCCATTTCCTTCGAAACCGCCGGTGCCGATCTCGGCTACGGCAACCCTCTGTGTCTCTGATGGGGAAAAAGAAACGCGGATCCCGTGCGTCCCCTCCACCTCCCCTCCCATCCCCTGCAGATCTGACCCCTACTGTCCAAAATCCATCTCTAGTCCCCCACCCCAGACTCCTTCGAAAGCTCTGTTGCAAACGTCGAAGTCCCCTCCTCTCCCCGCTGGAAGTCAGGACTGTGGGGCAGCTACCTCCTCTATTGGGCCTTCTTCTTCGACCCCTGTTAGACCTATGCAGGAACCCCCCAACCTCTGAAGCAGCTTCCCAAATGCTGCCCCTCGACTCTGCCTCTTCACTCTCGCCTGATGCAGAATCTCAGCCTTCAAAACCTGCTTGGATTGACCTCTTCAAAGGTCCCTCAGGTTCTATGAAGAAAAAAGGTACCCCTTTCCTTTTGGATTCGGGGGAAATTTGTGTTCAAATACCAAATGAGGTGATTCATCGAAACAAGAAACGTTGGGAATCCTTTCTCGTTGGACAATTCCATGGAAATTTGCCTTCGCAAGGAGCACTTCACGCCATCTTTAATGGCATCTGGAGCCAAAAGTTCAGAGACATAACAACCTCCAAGCTCGGTCCAAAAACAGTCTTGATCCGCATCTCTTGTCCTGCCACAAGGAGACAGGTCTTGGCGCAAGGAGTCTGGCATATCGAAGACCAAAAATGTTTGTTGCTGCTTGGGAACCAGGACTAACTCCTGCGATGCCAGAGCTTACCCAAGTTCCGGTGTGGTTAGAATTTAGAGGAGTCCCTCCACACTTTTTCTCTGAGGAAGGATTGGAACATGCTGCTGGAGCGATAGGACATCCCCTCCATCTTCACCCATCCACAGCCAACATGACAAACCTCAAGGTGGCAAAAGTTTTTACAATAATCGACCCTACGAGGCAAAAGTTTTTACAATAATCGACCCTACAAAACCATTGCCGGAAGTTATGAATGTCCAATTCCAATCTGGGGAAATCCATCGTGTGGAGATCTCTTGCCACTGGCTTCCTCCTACTTTCGACTTTTGTCAAGAGATTGGGCACAACATTCGTCGTTGCCCAACAGCCCCAATCAAATGTGAAGCCTGCAAATCCACCTCTCATAAGGATTCTGATTGCCCCTGTGCAAGGAAGATGCAGGAAGCACAAGTCTCTGAGATTAAGGGAGGTAAAAGGAAAAACCCAACAAGGAGGAGAAAGGATTTGGAAAAACCCATTGTGCAACCTCTTAGCGACACCAAGGAGATGAAAGAGCCGAGCACTGGATCCAAAGGTAAAGCAATTGCCTACGATCCTATTGTTGTGGCAGAGACTGAACCTTCTGCCTCGCGAAAAAAGACTGTGTCAAAGTCTTCAGAAGCTACTCCTGATTCATCCTCTTCCGACGAAGCTGAATCCTCAGATTATGTTCTCTCTGATACCTCCTCTTCTGACTACCCATCTGGTGAAGAAGACAACCCAGCTGACAATACAAAGTTTATGGAAGTTTTGTCCAAAAAACAGCTCCGACAAAAATGCAAGTCTTCGGGGAAACACCCCACCCCTCCTAAACGGTATTAATGATTGCTGAGTCCTTCTGCTGGAACGTGAGAGGATTCAACTGTAAGCTAAAGCGTTCTACTTTCAAGAAATGGCTACGGCAGACCAAGCCGCTTTTTGGTAGTATTATTGAGACTCGGGTAAAATTAGAGAAGTCTCATCAGTATTTTACTTCTACGTTTATGGGATGGAATTTTGCAGGCAACTACAAGTTTGCAGAGCTCGGAAGAATCTGGGTTGTGTGGGATCCTACAGTCAAACTCGACATCCACTCGAAGTCTGCCCAAATGGTCACTTGTTTTGTTCAGCTTCCCCACTCCAACTCTGAAGTGGTGATATCGTACATCTACACTCTGAATTGTAATTACGAAAGGCAAACTCTTTGGAATGAGCTGAGAGCCCTTGCCAATGATCCAAGTGTCTCTTCTAAGCCATGGGCAATAATGGGGGATTTCAACCAAATTCTTCATCCAGAGGAAAAATCTAATGGAGGCACAAGAATCTCAAAAGGAATCTCTGACTTCAGATGTTGTATTTCCCAAACGGACCTTTCCGACTTGAGTTTCAGAGGAAATAGGTTCACTTGGTGGAACAAACAAGAGGTCAACCCTTTGGCAAAAAAGCTGGATCGCATTTTGGTAAATGACTCTTGGCAACTAACCTTCCCCTTCTCCTATGCACACTTCGGTGATCCATCCTTCTCGGACCATAGCCACGGATGTATTGTGATGGGAAACAGAGCCTACTCTAAAAAAGCTTTTATGGTCTCTCATTTCCTTATGCAGCACGATGACTTCCTTCCGAGAGTTGCGATCCAATGGTAACAATCAAGTGTATCCGGTTCTTCTATGCTCAAGTTCTCAAAAAAGCTTAAAGACCTAAAGGGTGTTCTCAGGGACCTAAACAGGGATCATTTTTCTAACATTGAGCTTCGAGTGCAAGAGGTGCATGATACGCTAATCTCTTGTCAAAACAACCTTCTTGCTAATCCCTCGGCAAGGTTAGCTCGACTGGAGAAGTTTTCTCACAAAGCATGGATGACCTTGGCTATAGCAGAGGAAAATTTCCTTCTTCAAAGATCTCGAGTGAAATGGGCAGACAGTGGTGACAACAACTCTGCGTTCTTTCATAGGATGGTAACCTCAAGAAGAGCTTCAAATCAAATCCATTACTTGATTGACACTTCTGGGGTGAGGCTTGATGACACTAATGAAATTAAAGCTCACTGCGTCAAATACTTTGAAGGCCTATTAGGAGACGACTCTACTCCTCTTTCTGCTGCTGACCGTCAGAAGATTAACACCCACACTAGGTTCAAATGTGACTCTGCCACGAAGATTTTGTTAGAGGCAAGAGTCACGGCTGCTGATGTTAAAATGGAGGTTTTTGCTTTGCCTCTTAACAAAACACCTGGTCCGGATGGTTTCACCGGAGAATTCCTCCGGAAAACTTGGGATATAATTGGTGCCAAGTAAACGGATGCAGTGTTGGAGTTCTTTGACTCTGGGCAGATTTTAAAGCAGTGGAACTGTACGGCCAGATCCCAAAGAAGCCTGGAGCAGACAGCTTGGGGGACTTCAGGTCAATCTCACTTTGCAACGTGGTCTATAAGGTTGTTTCTAAGATCCTTGCCCGCAGGATCCAACTACTTCTCCCTGAGATGATCTCCAACTCTCAATCAGCTTTTGTAAAAGGGAGGTTACTGGTCGAGAATGTCATTTTAGCAACTGAAATGGTCCACGGTTTTAATCGCCAGAATATTTCTAAAAGAGGCATGCTTAAGGTTGATCTCAGAAAGACTTTTGACTCTGTAAGTTGGGAGTTCATTTTGCAGATTTTTGAAGCGGCGGACTTCCCCCAGATGTTTATTAATTGGATTCGACAGTGTATTACTACTACTTCTTTCTCCATTTCTGTGAACGGGGAACTATGTGGCTTCTTTAAAGGGAAACATGGTCTAAGACAGGGTGATCCACTCTCTCCTTCCCTTTTTGTTTTGGCTATGGATGTGTTCTCGAGTAATCTTAACTCTCAATTTGAAAATGGGAACATCGGCTTCCACCCATTGGGACACAATCCGAAGGTCACTCACCTAGCTTTTGCTGATGATATTGTCATTTTCTTTGATGGTAAGACACCTTCCCTTCAAGGAATCGCTGACACTCTTGACACATTTAAAGCTCTCTCTGGCCTTTCGATGGTTACTCTAAAATCTTGAGATGCCTTGCAACGCAAGCTACAGTATATCTACTTTGGAAAGAGAGGAATTCCCGGTTCCATAACCTCACAAACGTATCGCCAACGCAACTCTTCTCCACTATAGACAGAGTCATTCGAGACACTGCTATTGCATTTAGGCATCAGAAAGGTTGTAGAAATCTTCTTTCGGAATGGTTCACCAATAGTTAGCTCGTTAGTTTAACTCTCATGCTCGGCAAAGGTTAAGGAACTTCTATATGGTTTTTATTTTTTTTGGCCATAGAAGTTCACGTGTATAAAGCTAATGTAACAGAACTCTTTCCATTTGGTAATATATTTAACTTTTATCAAAAAAAAAAAAGTATATATTAATTCTGAATCAAATAGTCTATAAAACCCAACTCCGTTAAAGTATATTGTAGAGATATTAGTAATGTTCTTTTTCTTCTAGTCAGAAAATTCAAGGACAGTAACTAAATATCTTACACTTAGAACATCTAAGACTCATTTTCTCCCTTCTCACATTTCTTCCTTGTGTGTTCTACATAGTGTAATTCTTTGTTTTTTTTTTTCAACCAAACATGTAAGAAATCATGACATGGATATATTGTAAGAAAATTCGCGAGAGTTCAATTCTTGTGTTTGTGAAGAATTGATTAGATTATCCTTTCTGAAATTTGATAATTATTATTACATATATTATTGTATGTATGAGGATTTAAACTCCAGAAAAATCACTTGATATAGTTATATATTAAATTCTAAATATAAAATTTTGAAAGATATTTATACTGGAAAATATTTTGAGTGAAAAATTAAAATGAAAAAATTTATTTGTGAAAACTTTTTTAGATTATAAAGATATATGAATATGGAAAAACAAAATATAAAAGAACAGATCACTCGAAAATGGTAAAGAGAGATAATCCTTGATTTTAATGAATTAGTGAAGTATGAAACAGAGATATATCAAACCTCAGACTCAATGTTTTCATAAGACGTCGAATGAAACAAAGTGGTGAAACCTTGGTAAGTAATTTGCATGTAACTCAAACCTTAGGTATATCAAACATGAGATCCAAAGTTATCTTAATACATCAACAATAAACTTTGGCAGTGAGTAACGTTACAAGTAAAAGTCGAAATCACTTGATACACTGGTTTTATTCTTGAATATGACACACCAAGTAATCAGAAATTCACAAGGAACAAATAAAACTCACTCTAACAAAAAAGAAGAAGAATGATTTGATTTAAAAATTGTCGTGTTATAAAATGAGATTACAATAGTTTTATTAGAAAAGAATGTGATTAAAGCTATATAATCTCCACACTATACTTAGACTAGGACTTAATCATAAGGTTAAATAACCTTTCAGCTTCAAATATACCTTTAGTTCCAAACATGTCTTTCTTTGGGATGAGCCAATGCAATAAACCATATAAGTAACTTTTAGGATTTGTAGCATCTAAATCTTTACAGCCCAACTTGTCCTAAACTTCAGGCACATGTCTCTTGAAGCTGTTTAGTTCTTGCCATTTTCATTGGTCCAGCTGGTACAAATAATGCATCTTCTTGGTTGTTCTTATTGTTTTCCATGATCACATTATCCTCTTCTTGAAAAAGATTTTTCCTAAAATCAGGTTAATCTACAACAAAAACAACCAAGTCATAAACAATAAAGCTTTAATTCACAATGCACTTACTTGGAATATCAATCTTATATGCATTTTCATTGATCCTCTCCAAGACTTTCAATTGTCCATCAGTATAGTACATTGGATTTAATATATTTATTTTCTATTGCAAGTGCATAATATATTGTGATAGTACAATAGATTCAAATTCCAGAAGACTAAGTTTAACGACCCAAAACCAGGCCTAGCAAGGCCGAAGTCAATTTTTGCAGGAAACCCTAGTTTTCCTCTTTAAATAGCCTCATTTCCCTTGTTTTTTTTTCTGCAAAACTTCATCAAGCGAAG
>FNXX01000245.1:0-20397 GCA_900108845.1 Iljinskaea planisiliqua
GGACAGTCAGTCCATCAGACAGGTTTTCATCGGGGAAAACCTGATTTTCGCCCCGTCAGTCCATCGCAACAGTCCATCAGACAGGTTTTCAGCTGGTAAAACCTGATTTTCGCCCCGTCAGTCCATCCCGACAGTCCATCAGACAGGTTTTTCATCGCGAAAACCTGATTTTCGCACCGTCAGTCCATCTCGACCGTCCATCAGACAGGTTTTCATCCTGAAAACCTGATTTTCGCCCCGTCAGTCCATCCCGACAGTCCATCACACTGGTTTTCATCGTGAAAACCTGATTTTCGCCCTGTCGGTCCATCCCGTCAGTCCATCAGATAGGTTTTCATCGGGGAAAACCTGATTTTCGCTCGGTCAGTCCATCCCGACAGTCCATCAGAAAGGTTTTCATCGCGAAAGCCTGATTTTTGTCCACCCAGTCCATCCAGACAGTCCATCAGACAGGTTTTCATCCCAAAAAACCTTATTTTCGCCCCGTCAGTCCATCCCGACAGTCCATCAGACAGGTTTTCATCGCGAAAACCGGATTTTCGCACGGTCAGTCCATCCCGACAGTCCATCAGATAGGTTTTCGTTGTGGAAAACCTGATGTTCGCCCCATCAGTCCATCCCGACAGTCCATCAGACAGGTTTTCATCGGGGAAAACCTGATTTTCGCCTCATCAGTCCATCCCAACAGTCCATCTGACAGGTTTCATCGGGGGAAAACCTGATTTTCGCCCCATCAGTCCATCCCGACAGTCCATCAGAGAGTTTTCATCGGGGAAAACCTCATTTTCGCCCCGTCAGTCCATCCCGACAGTCCATCAGACAGGTTATCATCAGGGAAGACCTGACTTTCGCCCCGTCAGTCCATACCAACGGTTCATCAGACAGGTTTTCATCGCAAAAACCTGATTTTCGTCCAGCCAGTCCATCCCGACCGTCCATCATACAAGTTTTCATCGGGCAAAACCTGATTTCCGCACCGTCTGTCCATCCCGACAGTCCATCAGAGAGGTTTTACATCGGGGGAAAACCTCATTTTCGCCCCGTCAGTCCATCCCGACAGTCCATCAGACAGGTTTTCATCGGGGAAGACCTGACTTTCGCCCCGTCAGTCCATCCCGACAGTCCATCAGACATGTTTGCATCGGGGAAAACCTGGTTTTCGCCTGGTAAATCCATCCCGACAGTCCATCAGACTGGTTTCATCCCGAAAACCTGATTTTCGTCCACCCAGTCCATCACGACGGTCCATCAGACAGGTTTCTTCGGGGCAAACCTGATTTTCGCACCGTCAGTTTGTCCCGACAGTCCAGCAGACAGGTTTTCAACGGGGAAACCCTGATTTTCCCCCTGTCAGTCCATCAGACAGGTTTTCATCCCGAAAACCTGATCCCCCCCCCCCCCGTCAGTCCACCCCGACAGTCCATCAGACTGGTTTTCATCGCGAAAACCTGATTTTCGCCCCGTCGTCCATTCCGACAGTCCACCAGACAGTTTTCTTCCGCGAAAACCCGATTTTCGCCCACCCAGTCCATCCGGACCGTCCATCAGACAGGTTTTTCATCGAAAACCGATTTTCGCCCCGTCAGTCCATCCCGACAGTTCATCAGACAGGTTTTCATCTCGAAAACTTGATTTTTGCCCCGTCAGTCCATCCCGACAGTCCATCAGAAAGGTTTTCATCGCGAAAATCTGATTTTCGTCCACTTAGTCCATCCGGTCAGTCCATCAGACAGGTTTTCAACCCGAAAACCTGATTTTCGCCCCGTCAATCCATCCCGACAGTCCATCAGACTCGTTTTCATCGCGAAAACCTGATTTTCACCCCGTCAGTCCATCCCGATAGTCCATCAGACAGGTTATCATCAGGGAAGACCTGACTTCGCCCCGTCAGTCCATCAGACAGTTTTCATCCGGAAAATCTGATTTTTGTTCGGTCTGTCCATCCCGACAGTCCATCAGAAAGGTTTCATCGCGAAAACCTAATTTTCGTCCACCCAGTCCATCCGGACTGTCCATCAGACAGGTTTTTCATCCCGAAAACCTGATTTTCGCCCCGTCAATCCATCCCGACAGTCCATCGACAGGTTTTCATCGCGAAAACTTGATTTTGCCCCGTCAGTCAGTCCTGACAGTCCATCCTGACAGTCCATCAGAGAGGTTTTCATCGCGAAAACCTGATTTTCGTTCACCCAGTCCATCCGGACAGTCCATCAGACAGGTTTTCATCTCGAAAACCTGATTTTCGCCCCGTCAGTCAATCCCAACAGTCCATCAGATTGGTTTTCATCACGAAAACCAGATTTTAGCCCCGTCAGTCCATCCCGACCGTCCATCAGACAGGTTTTCAACGGGGAATACCTGATTTTTGCCCCGTCAGTCCATCCTGGATTGTCCATCAGACAGGTTTTTATCGGGGAAAACCCGATTTTCGCCCCGTCAGTCCATCCCGACAGTCCATCAGACAGGTTTTCATCGCGAAAACCCGATTTTAACCCCACCCAGTCCATCCAGACAGTCCATCAGACAGGTTTTCATCCCGAAAACCTAATTTTCGCCCCCGTCAGTCCATCCCAACAGTCCATCATACAGGTTTTCATCGCGAAAACTTGATTTTCGCCCCGTCAGTCCATGCTGACAGTCCATCAGACAGGATTTCATCGGGGAAAACCTGATTCTCGCCCCGTCAGTCCATCCCGACGGTTCATCAGACAAGTTTTCATTGCGAAAACCTGATTTTTGTCCACCCTGTCCATCCGGACAGTCCATCAGACAGGTATTCAGCCCGAAAACCTGATTTTCGCCCCGTCAGATGATCCCGACAGTCCATGAAACAGATTTTCATCGCGAAAACCTGATTTTCGTCCAGCCAGTCCATCCCGACCGTCCATTATATAGGTTTTCATAGGGGAAAACCTGATTTTTGCACCGTCTGTCCGTCTCGACAGTCCAGCAGACAGGTTTTCATCGTGGAAACCCTGATTTTCACCCCGTCAGTCCATCAGACTGGTTTTCATCCCGAAAACCTGATTTTCGCCCCGTCAGTCCATCCCGACAGTCCATCAGACTGGTTTTCATCGCGAAAACCTGATTTTCGCCCCGTCAGTATATCCCGACAGACCATCAGACAGGTTTTCATTTGGCAAAACCTGATTTTCGCCCCGTCAGTCCACCCCGACTATCCATCAGACAGGTTTTCATCGCAAAAACCTGATATTCGTCCACCCAGTCCATCCCGACAGTCCATCAGACAGGTTTTCATCGCGAAAACCTGATTTTCGCAACGTCAGTCCATCCCGACGGTCCATCAGACAGGTTTTCATCGCGGAAAACCTAATTTTCGCCCCATCAGTCCTTCCCGACAGTCGAACAGAGAGGTTTTCATCGGGGAAAACCTCATTTTCGCACCGTCAGTCCATCCCGACAGTCCATCAGACAGGTTTTCATCGGGGAAAACCTTATTTTCGCCCCGTCAGTCCATCCCAACGTTCATCAGACAGGTTTTCATCGCGAAAACCTGATTTTCGTCCACCCTGTCCATCCGGCCAGTCCATCAGACAGGAATTCATCCCGAAAACCTGATTTTCACCCGTCAGATGATCCGGACCGTCCATCATACAAGTTTTCATCTGGGAAAACCTTATTTTCGCTCCGTCAGTCCGTCCCGACAGTCCAGCAGACAGGTTTCCATCTCGAAAACCTGATTTTCGTCCACCCAGTTAATCTCGACAGTCCATCAGACACGTATTCATCCCGAAAACCTGATTTTCACCCAGTCAGATGATCCCGACCGTCCATCATACAGGTTTTCATCGGGGAAAACCTTATTTTTGCACCGTCAGTCCGTCCCCACAGTCCAGCAGACAGGTTTTCATCGCGAAAACCTGATTTTCGTCCACCCAGTCAATCCCGACAGTCCATCAGACAGGTTTTCATCGCCAAAACTTGATTTTTGCCCCGTCAGTCAATCCTGACAGTCCATCAGACAGGTTTTCATCGGGGAAACATGATTTTCACTCGGTCAGTCCATCCCGACAGTCCATCAGAAAGGTTTTCAGCGAGAAAACCTGATTTTCGTCCACCCAATCCATCCGGACAGTCCATCAGACAGGTTTTCATCGGGGAAACCCTGATTTTCACTCCATCAGTCCATCAGACAGGTTTTCATCACGAAAACCTGATTTTCGCCCCGTCAGTCCATCCCGGCAGTCCATCAGACTGGTTTTCATTGCGAAAACCTGATTTTCGCCCCGTCAGTCCATCAGACAGGTTTTCATCGTGGAAAACCTGATTTTCGCTCGGTCAGTCCATCCCGACTGTCCATCAGAAAGGTTTTCTTCGCGAAAACCTGATTTTCGTCCACGCAGTCCATCCAGACAATCCATCAGACAGGTTTTCCTCCTGAAAACCAGATTTTTGCCCCGTCAGTCCATCCCAACAGTCCATCAGACTGGTTTTCATTGCGAAAACCTGATTTTAGCCCCGTCAGTCCATCCCGACTGTCCATCAGACAGGTTTCATCGGGGAAAACCTGATTTTTGCCCCGTCAGTCCATCCTGATTGTCTATCAAACTGGTTTTTATCGGGGAATACCTGATTTTCGCCTCGTCAGTCCATCTCGACAGTCCATCAGTTAGGTTTTCATCGCGAAAACCCGATTTTAACCCCGTCAATCCATCCCGACAGTCCATCAGACAGGTTTTCATCTGGTAAAACCTGATTTTCGCCCCGTCAGTCCATCCTGACAGTCCATCAGACAGGTTTTCATCGCGTAAACCTGATTTTAGTCCACCCAGTCCATCCCGACTGTCCATCAGACAGGTTTTCATCGCGAAAACCTGATTTTCGCACCTTCAGTCCATCCCAACAGTCCATAAAACAGGTTATCATCGGGAAAAACCTGATTTTCGCCCTATCAGTCCATCCCGACAGTCCATCAGAGATGTTTTCATCGGGGAAAACCTCATTTTCGCCCCGTCAGTCCATCCCGACAGTCCATCAGACAGGTTTTCATTCGGGAAAAACCTGATTTTTCACCCCGTCAATCCATCCCGACGGTTTATCAGACAGGTTTTCATCGCGAAAACCTGATTTTTGTCAACCCTGTCCATCCGGACAGTCCATCAGACAGGTATTCATCCCAAAAACCTGATTTTCGCCCCATCAGATGATCCCGACCATCCATCATACAGGTTATCATTGGGGAAAACCTTATTTTCGCACTGTCAGTCCGTCCCGACAGTCCAACAGACAGGTTTTCATCGCGGAAACCTGATTTTCGTCCACCCAGTACATCCCGACAGTCCATCAGACAGGTTTTCATCGCGAAAACTTGATTTTTTCACATTCAGTCCATCCTGACAGTCCATCAGACAGGTTTTCATCGGGGAAAACCCGATTTTCGCTCGGTCAGTCCATCCCGACAGTCCATCAGAAAGGTTTTAATCGCGAAAACCTGATTTTCGTCCACCCAGTCCATCCAGACAGTCCATCAGACAGGTTTTCATACCGAAAACCTAATTTTCGCCCGTCAGTCCATCCCAACAGTCCATCATACAGGTTTTCATCGCGAAAACTTGATTTTCGCCCCGTCAGTCCATGCTGACAGTCCATCAGACAGGATTTCATCGGGGAAAACCTGATTCTCGCCCCGTCAGTCCATCCCGACGGTTCATCAGACAAGTTTTCATCGCGAAAACCTGATTTTTGTCCACCCTGTCCATCCGGACAGTCCATCAGACAGGTATTCAGCCCGAAAACCTGATTTTCGCCCCGTCAGTCCATCCCGAAAGTTCATCAGACAGGTTTTCATCTCGAAAACTTGATTTTTGCGCCGTCAGTCCATCCCGACAGTCCATTAGAAAGGTTTTCATCGCGAAAATCTGATTTTCGTCCACTTAGTCCTTCCGGTCAATCCATCAGACAGGTTTTCAACCCGAAAACCTGATTTTCGCCCCGTCAGTCCATCCCAACAGACCATCAGACAGGTTTTCATCGGGGAAAACCTGTGATGGACTGTCGGGAGGGACTGGGTGGACGAAAACCAGGTTTTCGCGATGAAAACGTTTCTGATGGACTGTCGGGATGGACTGACCGAGCGAAAATCAGGTTTTCCCCGATGAAAACCTGTCTGATGGACTGTTAGGTTGGACTGACGGGGCGAAAATCAAGTTTTCGCGATGTAAACCTGTCTGATGGACTGTCGGGATGGACTGGGTGGAAGAAAATCAGGTTTTCGCGATGAAAACCTGTCTGATGGACTGTCGGGATGGACTGACGGGGTGAATATCATGTTTTCGCGATGAAAACCTGTGATGGACTGTCGGGATGGACTGACGGGGCGAAAATCAGGTTTTCGGGTTGAAAACCTGTCTGATAGACTGACCGGATGGACTAAGTGGACGAAAATCAGATTTACGTGATGAAAACCTTTCTGATGGACTGTCGGGATGGACTGACGGGGCAATAATCAAGTTTTCGAGATGAAAACCTGTCTGATGAACTGTCGGGATGGACTGACGGGGCGAAAATCAGGTTTTCGATGAAAACCTGTCTGATGGACGGTCCGGATGGGCTTGGTGGGCGAAAATCGGGTTTTCTCGAAGAAAACCTGTCTGGTGGACTGTCAGAATGGACTGACAGGGCGAAAATCAGGTTTTCGCGATGAAAACCAGTCTGATGGACTGTCGGGATGGACTGTCGGGGTGGACTGACGGGGGGGGGACAGTCAGTCCATCAGACAGGTTTTCATCGGGGAAAACCTGATTTTCGCCCCGTCAGTCCATCGCAACAGTCCATCAGACAGGTTTTCAGCTGGTAAAACCTGATTTTCGCCCCGTCAGTCCATCCCGACAGTCCATCAGACAGGTTTTCATCGCGAAAACCTGATTTTCGCACCGTCAGTCCATCTCGACCGTCCATCAGACAGGTTTTCATCCTGAAAACCTGATTTTCGCCCCGTCAGTCCATCCCGACAGTCCATCACACTGGTTTTCATCGTGAAAACCTGATTTTCGCCCTGTCGGTCCATCCCGTCAGTCCATCAGATAGGTTTTCATCGGGGAAAACCTGATTTTCGCTCGGTCAGTCCATCCCGACAGTCCATCAGAAAGGTTTTCATCGCGAAAGCCTGATTTTTGTCCACCCAGTCCATCCAGACAGTCCATCAGACAGGTTTTCATCCCAAAAAACCTTATTTTCGCCCCGTCAGTCCATCCCGACAGTCCATCAGACAGGTTTTCATCGCGAAAACCGGATTTTCGCACGGTCAGTCCATCCCGACAGTCCATCAGATAGGTTTTCGTTGTGGAAAACCTGATGTTCGCCCCATCAGTCCATCCCGACAGTCCATCAGACAGGTTTTCATCGGGGAAAACCTGATTTTCGCCTCATCAGTCCATCCCAACAGTCCATCTGACAGGTTTTCATCGGGGAAAACCTGATTTTCGCCCCATCAGTCCATCCCGACAGTCCATCAGAGAGGTTTTCATCGGGGAAAACCTCATTTTCGCCCCGTCAGTCCATCCCGACAGTCCATCAGACAGGTTATCATCAGGGAAGACCTGACTTTCGCCCCGTCAGTCCATACCAACGGTTCATCAGACAGGTTTTCATCGCAAAAACCTGATTTTCGTCCAGCCAGTCCATCCCGACCGTCCATCATACAAGTTTTCATCGGGCAAAACCTGATTTCCGCACCGTCTGTCCATCCCGACAGTCCATCAGAGAGGTTTACATCGGGGAAAACCTCATTTTCGCCCCGTCAGTCCATCCCGACAGTCCATCAGACAGGTTTTCATCGGGGAAGACCTGACTTTCGCCCCGTCAGTCCATCCCGACAGTCCATCAGACATGTTTGCATCGGGGAAAACCTGGTTTTCGCCTGGTAAATCCATCCCGACAGTCCATCAGACTGGTTTCATCCCGAAAACCTGATTTTCGTCCACCCAGTCCATCACGACGGTCCATCAGACAGGTTTTCTTCGGGGCAAACCTGATTTTCGCACCGTCAGTTTGTCCCGACAGTCCAGCAGACAGGTTTTCAACGGGGAAACCCTGATTTTCCCCCTGTCAGTCCATCAGACAGGTTTTCATCCCGAAAACCTGATTCCCCCCCCCCGTCAGTCCACCCCGACAGTCCATCAGACTGGTTTTCATCGCGAAAACCTGATTTTCGCCCCGTCAGTCCATTCCGACAGTCCACCAGACAGGTTTTCTTCGCGAAAACCCGATTTTCGCCCACCCAGTCCATCCGGACCGTCCATCAGACAGGTTTTCATCGAAAACCTGATTTTCGCCCCGTCAGTCCATCCCGACAGTTCATCAGACAGGTTTTCATCTCGAAAACTTGATTTTTGCCCCGTCAGTCCATCCCGACAGTCCATCAGAAAGGTTTTCATCGCGAAAATCTGATTTTCGTCCACTTAGTCCATCCGGTCAGTCCATCAGACAGGTTTTCAACCCGAAAACCTGATTTTCGCCCCGTCAATCCATCCCGACAGTCCATCAGACTCGTTTTCATCGCGAAAACCTGATTTTCACCCCGTCAGTCCATCCCGACAGTCCATCAGACAGGTTATCATCAGGGAAGACCTGACTTTCGCCCCGTCAGTCCATCAGACAGGTTTTCATCCGGGAAAACCTGATTTTTGTTCGGTCTGTCCATCCCGACAGTCCATCAGAAAGGTTTTCATCGCGAAAACCTAATTTTCGTCCACCCAGTCCATCCGGACTGTCCATCAGACAGGTTTTCATCCCGAAAACCTGATTTTCGCCCCGTCAATCCATCCCGACAGTCCATCGACAGGTTTTCATCGCGAAAACTTGATTTTTGCCCCGTCAGTCAGTCCTGACAGTCCATCCTGACAGTCCATCAGAGAGGTTTTCATCGCGAAAACCTGATTTTCGTTCACCCAGTCCATCCGGACAGTCCATCAGACAGGTTTTCATCTCGAAAACCTGATTTTCGCCCCGTCAGTCAATCCCAACAGTCCATCAGATTGGTTTTCATCACGAAAACCAGATTTTAGCCCCGTCAGTCCATCCCGACCGTCCATCAGACAGGTTTTCAACGGGGAATACCTGATTTTTGCCCCGTCAGTCCATCCTGATTGTCCATCAGACAGGTTTTCATCGGGGAAAACCCGATTTTCGCCCCGTCAGTCCATCCCGACAGTCCATCAGACAGGTTTTCATCGCGAAAACCCGATTTTAACCCCACCCAGTCCATCCAGACAGGTTTTCATCCCGAAAACCTAATTTTCGCCCCGTCAGTCCATCCCAACAGTCCATCATACAGGTTTTCATCGCGAAAACTTGATTTTCGCCCCGTCAGTCCATGCTGACAGTCCATCAGACAGGATTTCATCGGGGAAAACCTGATTCTCGCCCCGTCAGTCCATCCCGACGGTTCATCAGACAAGTTTTCATCGCGAAAACCTGATTTTTGTCCACCCTGTCCATCCGGACAGTCCATCAGACAGGTATTCAGCCCGAAAACCTGATTTTCGCCCCGTCAGATGATCCCGACAGTCCATGAAACAGATTTTCATCGCGAAAACCTGATTTTCGTCCAGCCAGTCCATCCCGACCGTCCATTATACAGGTTTTCATAGGGGAAAACCTGATTTTTGCACCGTCTGTCCGTCTCGACAGTCCAGCAGACAGGTTTTCATCGTGGAAACCCTGATTTTCACCCCGTCAGTCCATCAGACTGGTTTTCATCCCGAAAACCTGATTTTCGCCCCGTCAGTCCATCCCGACAGTCCATCAGACTGGTTTTCATCGCGAAAACCTGATTTTCGCCCCGTCAGTCCATCCCGACAGACCATCAGACAGGTTTTCATTTGGCAAAACCTGATTTTCGCCCCGTCAGTCCACCCCGACTATCCATCAGACAGGTTTTCATCGCAAAAACCTGATATTCGTCCACCCAGTCCATCCCGACAGTCCATCAGACAGGTTTTCATCGCGAAAACCTGATTTTCGCAACGTCAGTCCATCCCGACGGTCCATCAGACAGGTTTTCATCGCGGAAAACCTAATTTTCGCCCCATCAGTCCTTCCCGATAGTCCAACAGAGAGGTTTTCATCGGGGAAAACCTCATTTTCGCACCGTCAGTCCATCCCGACAGTCCATCAGACAGGTTTTCATCGGGGAAAACCTTATTTTCGCCCCGTCAGTCCATCCCAACGGTTCATCAGACAGGTTTTCATCGCGAAAACCTGATTTTCGTCCACCCTGTCCATCCGGCCAGTCCATCAGACAGGAATTCATCCCGAAAACCTGATTTTCACCCGTCAGATGATCCGGACCGTCCATCATACAAGTTTTCATCTGGGAAAACCTTATTTTCGCTCCGTCAGTCCGTCCCGACAGTCCAGCAGACAGGTTTCCATCTCGAAAACCTGATTTTCGTCCACCCAGTTAATCCCGACAGTCCATCAGACACGTATTCATCCCGAAAACCTGATTTTCACCCAGTCAGATGATCCCGACCGTCCATCATACAGGTTTTCATCGGGGAAAACCTTATTTTTGCACCGTCAGTCCGTCCCCACAGTCCAGCAGACAGGTTTTCATCGCGAAAACTTGATTTTCGTCCACCCAGTCAATCCCGACAGTCCATCAGACAGGTTTTCATCGCCAAAACTTGATTTTTGCCCCGTCAGTCAATCCTGACAATCCATCAGACAGGTTTTTATCGGGGAAACATGATTTTCGCTCGGTCAGTCCATCCCGACAGTCCATCAGAAAGGTTTTCAGCGAGAAAACCTGATTTTCGTCCACCCAATCCATCCGGACAGTCCATCAGACAGGTTTTCATCGGGGAAACCCTGATTTTCACTCCATCAGTCCATCAGACAGGTTTTCACCACGAAAACCTGATTTTCGCCCCGTCAGTCCATCCCGGCAGTCCATCAGACTGGTTTTCATTGCGAAAACCTGATTTTCGCCCCGTCAGTCCATCAGACAGGTTTTCATCGTGGAAAACCTGATTTTCGCTCGGTCAGTCCATCCCGACTGTCCATCAGAAAGGTTTTCTTCGCGAAAACCTGATTTTCGTCCACGCAGTCCATCCAGACAATCCATCAGACAGGTTTTCCTCCTGAAAACCTCATTTTTTCCCCGTCAGTCCATCCCAACAGTCCATCAGACTGGTTTCATCGGGGAAAACCTGATTTTTGCCCCGTCAGTCCATCCTGATTGTCTATCAAACTGGTTTTTTTCGGGGAATACCTGATTTTCGCCTCGTCAGTCCATCTCGACAGTCCATCAGTTAGGTTTTCATCGCGAAAACCCGATTTTAACCCCGTCAATCCATCCCGACAGTCCATCAGACAGGTTTTCATCTGGTAAAACCTGATTTTCGCCCCGTCAGTCCATCCTGACAGTCCATCAGACAGGTTTTCATCGCGAAAACCTGATTTTAGTCCACCCAGTCCATCCCGACTGTCCATCAGACAGGTTTTCATCGCGAAAACCTGATTTTCGCACCTTCAGTCCATCCCGACAGTCCATAAGACAGGTTTTCATCGGGAAAAACCTGATTTTCGCCCTATCAGTCCATCCCGACAGTCCATCAGAGATGTTTTCATCGGGGAAAACCTCATTTTCGCCCCGTCAGTCCATCCCGACAGTCCATCAGACAGGTTTTCATTCGGGAAAAACCTGTTTTTTCACCCCGTCAATCCATCCCGACAGTTTATCAGGCAGGTTTTCATCGCGAAAACCTGATTTTTGTCAACCCTGTCCATCCGGACAGTCCATCAGACAGGTATTCATCCCAAAAACCTGATTTTCGCCCCATCAGATGATCCCGACCATCCATCATACAGGTTATCATTGGGGAAAACCTTATTTTCGCACTGTCAGTCCGTCCCGACAGTCCAACAGACAGGTTTTCATCGCGGAAACCTGATTTTCGTCCACCCAGTACATCCCGACAGTCCATCAGACAGGTTTTCATCGCGAAAACTTGATTTTTTCACATTCAGTCCATCCTGACAGTCCATCAGACAGGTTTTCATCGAGGAAAACCTGATTTTCGCTCGGTCAGTCCATCCCGACAGTCCATCAGAAAGGTTTTAATCGCGAAAACCTGATTTTCGTCCACCCAGTCCATCCAGACAGTCCATCAGACAGGTTTTCATCCCGAAAACCTAATTTTCGCCCGTCAGTCCATCCCAACAGTCCATCATACAGGTTTTCATCGCGAAAACTTGATTTTCGCCCCGTCAGTCCATGCTGACAGTCCATCAGACCGGATTTCATCGGGGAAAACCTGATTCTCGCCCCGTCAGTCCATCCCGACGGTTCATCAGACATGTTTTCATCGCGAAAACCTGATTTTTGTCCACCCTGTCCATCCGGACAGTCCATCAGACAGGTATTCAGCCCGAAAACCTGATTTTCGCCCCGTCAGTCCATCCCGACAGTTCATCAGACAGGTTTTCATCTCGAAAACTTGATTTTTGCGCCGTCAGTCCATCCCGACAGTCCATTAGAAAGGTTTTCATCGCGAAAATCTGATTTTCGTCCACTTAGTCCTTCCGGTCAATCCATCAGACAGGTTTTCAACCCGAAAACCTGATTTTCGCCCCGTCAGTCCATCCCGACAGACCATCAGACAGGTTTTCATCGGGGAAAACCTGTGATGGACTGTCGGGAGGGACTGGGTGGACGAAAACCAGGTTTTCGCGATGAAAACGTTTCTGATGGACTGTTGGGATGGACTGACCGAGCGAAAATCAGGTTTTCCCCGATGAAAACCTGTCTGATGGACTGTTAGGTTGGACTGACGGGGCGAAAATCAAGTTTTCGCGATGAAAACCTGTCTGATGGACTGTCGGGATGGACTGGGTGGAAGAAAATCAGGTTTTCGCGATGAAAACCTGTCTGATGGACTGTCGGGATGGACTGACGGGGTGAATATCATGTTTTCGCGATGAAAACCTGTGATGGACTGTCGGGATGGACTGACGGGGCGAAAATCAGGTTTTCGGGTTGAAAACCTGTCTGATAGACTGACCGGATGGACTAAGTGGACGAAAATCAGATTTACGCGATGAAAACCTTTCTGATGGACTGTCGGGATGGACTGACGGGGCAATAATCAAGTTTTCGAGATGAAAACCTGTCTGATGAACTGTCGGGATGGACTGACGGGGCGAAAATCAGGTTTTCGATGAAAACCTGTCTGATGGACGGTCCGGATGGGCTGGGTGGGCGAAAATCGGGTTTTCTCGAAGAAAACCTGTCTGGTGGACTGTCAGAATGGACTGACGGGGCGAAAATCAGGTTTTCGCGATGAAAACCAGTCTGATGGACTGTCGGGATGGACTGTCGGGGTGGACTGACGGGGGGGGACAGTCAGTCCATCAGACAGGTTTTCATCGGGGAAAACCTGATTTTCGCCCCGTCAGTCCATCGCAACAGTCCATCAGACAGGTTTTCAGCTGGTAAAACCTGATTTTCGCCCCGTCAGTCCATCCCGACAGTCCATCAGACAGGTTTTCATCGCGAAAACCTGATTTTCGCACCGTCAGTCCATCTCGACCATCCATCAGACAGGTTTTCATCCTGAAAACCTGATTTTCGCCCCGTCAGTCCATCCCGACAATCCATCACACTGGTTTTCATCGTGAAAACCTGATTTTCGCCCTGTCGGTCCATCCCGTCAGTCCATCAGATAGGTTTTCATCGGGGAAAACCTGATTTTCGCTCGGTCAGTCCATCCCGACAGTCCATCAGAAAGGTTTTCATCGCGAAAGCCTGATTTTTGTCCACCCAGTCCATCCAGACAGTCCATCAGACAGGTTTTCATCCCAAAAAACCTTATTTTCGCCCCGTCAGTCCATCCCGACAGTCCATCAGACAGGTTTTCATCGCGAAAACCGGATTTTCGCACGGCCAGTCCATCCCGACAGTCCATCAGATAGGTTTTCGTTGTGGAAAACCTGATGTTCGCCCCATCAGTCCATCCCGACAGTCCATCAGACAGGTTTTCATCGGGGAAAACCTGATTTTCGCCTCATCAGTCCATCCCAACAGTCCATCTGACAGGTTTTCATCGGGGAAAACCTGATTTTCGCCCCATCAGTCCATCCCGACAGTCCATCAGAGAGGTTTTCATCGGGGAAAACCTCATTTTCGCCCCGTCAGTCCATCCCGACAGTCCATCAGACAGGTTATCATCAGGGAAGACCTGACTTTCGCCCCGTCAGTCCATACCAACGGTTCATCAGACAGGTTTTCATCGCAAAAACCTGATTTTCGTCCAGCCAGTCCATCCCGACCGTCCATCATACAAGTTTTCATCGGGCAAAACCTGATTTCCGCACCGTCTGTCCATCCCGACAGTCCATCAGAGAGGTTTACATCGGGGAAAACCTCATTTTCGCCCCGTCAGTCCATCCCGACAGTCCATCAGACAGGTTTTCATCGGGGAAGACCTGACTTTCGCCCCGTCAGTCCATCCCGACAGTCCATCAGACATGTTTGCATCGGGGAAAACCTGGTTTTCGCCCGGTAAATCCATCCCGACAGTCCATCAGACTGGTTTCATCCCGAAAACCTGATTTTCGTCCACCCAGTCCATCACGACGGTCCATCAGACAGGTTTTCTTCAGGGCAAACCTGATTTTCGCATCGTCAGTTTGTCCCGACAGTCCAGCAGACAGGTTTTCAACGGGGAAACCCTGATTTTCCCCCTGTCAGTCCATCAGACAGGTTTTCATCCCGAAAACCTGATTCCCCCCCCCCGTCAGTCCACCCCGACAGTCCATCAGACTGTTTTTCATCGCGAAAACCTGATTTTCGCCCCGTCAGTCCATTCCGACAGTCCACCAGACAGGTTTTCTTCGCGAAAACCCGATTTTCGCCCACCCAGTCCATCCGGACCGTCCATCGATGAAAACCTGATTTTCGCCCCTTGATTTTTGCCCCGTCAGTCCATCCCGACAGTCCATCAGAAAGGTTTTCATCGCGAAAATCTGATTTTCGTCCACTTAGTCCATCCGGTCAGTCCATCAGACAGGTTTTCAACCCGAAAACCTGATTTTCGCCCCATCAATCCATCCCGACAGTCCATCAGACTCGTTTTCATCGCGAAAACCTGATTTTCACCCCGTCAGTCCATCCCGACAGACCATCAGACAGGTTTTCATCCGGGAAAACCTGATTTTTGTTCGGTCTGTCCATCCCGACAGTCCATCAGAAAGGTTTTCATCGCGAAAACCTAATTTTCGTCCACCCAGTCCATCCGGACTGTCCATCAGACAGGTTTTCATCCCGAAAACCTGATTTTCGCCCCGTCAATCCATCCCGACAGTCCATCGACAGGTTTTCATCGCGAAAACTTGATTTTTGCCCCGTCAGTCAGTCCTGACAGTCCATCCTGACAGTCCATCAGAGAGGTTTTCATCGCGAAAACCTGATTTTCGTTCACCCAGTCCATCCGGACAGTCCATCAGACAGGTTTTCATCTCGAAAACCTGATTTTCGCCCCGTCAGTCAATCCCAACAGTCCATCAGATTGGTTTTCATCACGAAAACCAGATTTTAGCCCCGTCAGTCCATCCCGACCGTCCATCAGACAGGTTTTCAACGGGGAATACCTGATTTTTTCCCCGTCAGTCCATCCTGATTGTCCATCAGACAGGTTTTCATCGGGGAAAACCCGATTTTCGCCCCGTCAGTCCATCCCGACAGTCCATCAGACAGGTTTTCATCGCGAAAACCCGATTTTAACCCCACCCAGTCCATCCAGACAGTCCATCAGACAGGTTTTCATCCCGAAAACCTAATTTTCGCCCCGTCAGTCCATCCCAACAGTCCATCATACAGGTTTTCATCGCGAAAACTTGATTTTCGCCCCGTCAGTCCATGCTGACAGTCCATCAGACAGGATTTCATCGGGGAAAACCTGATTCTCGCCCCGTCAGTCCATCCCGACGGTTCATCAGACAAGTTTTCATCGCGAAAACCTGTTTTTTGTCCACCCTGTCCATCCGGACAGTCCATCAGACAGGTATTCAGCCCAAAAACCTGATTTTCGCCCCGTCAGATGATCCCGACAGTCCATGAAACAGATTTTCATCGCGAAAACCTGATTTTCGTCCAGCCAGTCCATCCCGACCGTCCATTATACAGGTTTTCATAGGGGAAAACCTGATTTTTGCACCGTCTGTCCGTCTCGACAGTCCAGCAGACAGGTTTTCATCGTGGAAACCCTGATTTTCACCCCGTCAGTCCATCAGACTGGTTTTCATCCCGAAAACCTGATTTTCGCCCCGTCAGTCCATCCCGACAGTCCATCAGACTGGTTTTCATCGCGAAAACCTGATTTTCGCCCCGTCAGTCCATCCCGACAGACCATCAGACAGGTTTTCATTTGGCAAAACCTGATTTTCGCCCCGTCAGTCCACCCGACTATCCATCAGACAGGTTTTCATCGCAAAACCTGATATTCGTCCACCCAGTCCATCCCGACAGTCCATCAGACAGGTTTTCATCGCGAAAACCTGATTTTCGCAACGTCAGTCTATCCCGACGGTCCATCAGACAGGTTTTCATCGCGGAAAACCTAATTTTCGCCCCATCAGTCCTTCCCGACAGTCCAACAGAGAGGTTTTCATCGGGGAAAACCTCATTTTCGCACCGTCAGTCCATCCCGACAGTCCATCAGACAGGTTTTCATCGGGGAAAACTTATTTTCGCCCCGTCAGTCCATCCCAACGGTTCATCAGACAGGTTTTCATCGCGAAACCTGATTTTCGTCCACCCTGTCCATCCGGCCAGTCCATCAGACAGGAATTCATCCCGAAACCCTGATTTTCACCCGTCAGATGATCCCGACCGTCCATCATACAGGTTTTCATCTGGGAAAACCTTATTTTCGCTCCGTCAGTCCGTCCCGACAGTCCAGCAGACAGGTTTCCATCTCGAAAACTGATTTTCGTCCACCCAGTTAATCCCGACAGTCCATCAGACACGTATTCATCCCGAAACCTGATTTTCACCCAGTCAGATGATCCCGACCGTCCATCATAAAGTTTTTCATCGGGAAAACCTTATTTTGCACCGTCAGTCCGTCCCCAGTCCAGCAGACAGGTTTTCATCGCGAAACCTGATTTTCGTCCACCCAGTCAATCCCGACAGTCCATCAGACAGGTTTTCATACCAAAACTTGATTTTTGCCCGTAGTCAATCCTGCAGTCCATCAGACAGGTTTTCTCGGGGAAACATGATTTTCGCCTCGGTCAGTCCATCCCGACAGTCCGATCAGAAAGGTTTTCAGCGAGAAAACCTGATTTTCGTCCACCCAATCCATCCGGACAGTCCATCAGACAGGTTTTCATCGGGGAAACCCTGATTTTCACTCCATCAGACAGGTTTTCATCGGGGAAAACCTGATTTTCGCTCGGTCAGTCCATCCCGACTGTCCATCAGAAAGGTTTTCTTCGCGAAAACCTGATTTTCGTCCACGCAGTCCATCCAGACAATCCATCAGACAGGTTTTCCTCCTGAAAACCAGATTTTTGCCCCGTCAGTCCATCCCAACAGTCCATCAGACTGGTTTTCATTGCGAAAACCTGATTTTAGCCCCGTCAGTCCATCCCGACTGTCCATCAGACAGGTTTCATCGGGGAAAACCTGATTTTTGCCCCGTTAGTCCATCCTGATTGTCTATCAAACTGGTTTTTATCGGGGAATACCTGATTTTCGCCTCGTCAGTCCATCCCGACAGTCCATCCCGACAGTCCATCAGACAGGTTTTCATCGCGAAAACCTGATTTTCGCACCGTCAGTCCATCTCGACCGTCCATCAGACAGGTTTTCATCCTGAAAACCTGATTTTCGCCCCGTCAGTCCATCCCGACAATCCATCACACTGGTTTTCATCGTGAAAACCTGATTTTCGCCCTGTCGGTCCATCCCGTCAGTCCATCAGATAGGTTTTCATCGGGGAAAACCTGATTTTCGCTCGGTCAGTCCATCCCGACAGTCCATCAGAAAGGTTTTCATCGCGAAAGCCTGATTTTTGTCCACCCAGTCCATCCAGACAGTCCATCAGACAGGTTTTCATCCCAAAAAACCTTATTTTCGCCCCGTCAGTCCATCCCGACAGTCCATCAGACAGGTTTTCATCGCGAAAACCGGATTTTCGCACGGTCAGTCCATCCCGACAGTCCATCAGATAGGTTTTCGTTGTGGAAAACCTGATGTTCGCCCCATCAGTCCATCCCGACAGTCCATCAGACAGGTTTTCATCGGGGAAAACCTGATTTTCGCCTCATCAGTCCATCCCAACAGTCCATCAGACAGGTTTTCATCGGGGAAAACCTGATTTTCGCCCCGTCAGTCCATCGCAACAGTCCATCAGACAGGTTTTCAGCTGGTAAAACCTGATTTTCGCCCCGTCAGTCCATCCCGACAGTCCATCAGACAGGTTTTCATCGCGAAAACCTGATTTTCGCACCGTCAGTCCATCTCGGACCATCCATCAGACAGGTTTTCATCCTGAAAACCTGATTTTTCGCCCCGTCAGTCCATCCCGACAATCCATCACACTGGTTTTCATCGTGAAACCTGATTTTCGCCCTGTCGGGTCCATCCCGTCAGTCCATCAGATAGGTTTTCATCGGGGGAAAACCTGATTTTCGCTCGGTCAGTCCATCCCGACAGTCATCAGAAAGGTTTTCATCGCGAAAGCCTGATTTTTGTCCACCCAGTCCATCCAGACAGTCCATCAGACAGGTTTTCATCCCAAAAAACCTTATTTTCGCCCCGTCAGTCCATCCCGACAGTCCATCAGACAGGTTTTCATCGCGAAAACCGGATTTTCGCACGGTCAGTCCATCCGACAGTCCATCAGATAGGTTTTCGTTGTGGAAAACCTGATGTTCGCCCATCATCCATCCCGACAGTCCATCAGACAGGTTTTCATCGGGGAAAACCTGATTTTCGCCTCATCAGTCCATCCCAACAGTCCATCTGACAGGTTTTCATCGGGGAAAACCTGATTTTCGCCCCATCAGTCCATCCGACAGTCCATCAGAGAGGTTTTCATCGGGGAAAACCTCATTTTCGCCCCGTCAGTCCATCCCGACAGTCCATCAGACAGGTTATCATCAGGGAAGACCTGACTTTCGCCCGTCAGTCCATACCAACGGTTCATCAGACAGGTTTTCATCGCAAAAACCTGATTTTCGTCCAGCCAGTCCATCCCGACCGTCCATCATACAAGTTTTCATCGGGCAAAACCTGATTTCCGCACCGTCTGTCCATCCCGACAGTCCATCAGAGAGGTTTACATCGGGAAAACCTCATTTTCGCCCCGTCAGTCCATCCCGACAGTCCATCAGACAGGTTTTCATCGGGGAAGACCTGACTTTCGCCCCGTCAGTCCATCCCGACAGTCCATCAGACATGTTTGCATCGGGGAAAACCTGGTTTTCGCCCGGTAAATCCATCCCGACAGTCCATCAGACTGGTTTCATCCCGAAACCTGATTTTCGTCCACCCAGTCCATCACGACGGTCCATCAGACAGGTTTTCTTCGGGCAAACCTGATTTTCGCATCGTCAGTTTGTCCGACAGTCCAGCAGACAGGTTTTCAACGGGAAACCCTGATTTTCCCCCTGTCAGTCCATTCAGACAGGTTTTCATCCCGAAAACCTGATTCCCCCCCCCGTCAGTCCACCCCGACAGTCCATCAGACTGTTTTTCATCGCGAAAACCTGATTTTCGCCCCGTCAGTCCATTCCGACAGTCCACCAGACAGGTTTTTCTTCGCGAAAACCCGATTTTCGCCCACCCAGTCCATCGGACCGGACCGTCCATCGATGAAAACCTGATTTTCGCCCTTGATTTTTGCCCCGTCAGTCCATCCCGACAGTCCATCAGAAAGGTTTTCATCGCGAAAATCTGATTTTCGTCCACTTAGTCCATCCGGTCAGTCCATCAGACAGGTTTTCAACCCGAAAACCTGATTTTCGCCCCATCAATCCATCCCGACAGTCCATCAGACTCGTTTTCATCGCGAAAACCTGATTTTCACCCCGTCAGTCCATCCCGACAGACCATCAGACAGGTTTTCATCCGGGAAAACCTGATTTTTTGTTCGGTCTGTCCATCCCGACAGTCCATCAGAAAGGTTTTCATCGCGAAAACCTAATTTTCGTCCACCCAGTCCATCCGGACTGTCCATCAGACAGGTTTTTCATCCCGAAAACCTGATTTTCGCCCCGTCAATCCATCCGACAGTCCATCGACAGGTTTTCATCGGAAAACTTGATTTTGCCCCGTCAGTCAGTCCTGACAGTCCATCCTGACAGTCCATCAGAGGTTCATCGCGAAACCTGATTTTCGTTCACCCAGTCCTCCGGACAGTCCAT
>FNXX01000247.1:0-20240 GCA_900108845.1 Iljinskaea planisiliqua
TAGACAAATGACTTACTACCCCCGGCTTGAAAGAATCTGCTTACAATAATTTGGATGGAATGGAGTTAACGACCAAAAAAAGTCTTAAGACAAAGACTACAAATTGAAAGCAGATTCCGTACTTTACGTAATGGCTTAGACAAATGACTTTACTACCCCCGGCTTGAAAGAATCTGCTTACAATAATTTGGATGGAATGGAGTTAACGACCAAAAAAGTCTTAAGACAAAGACTACAAATTGAAAGCAGATTCCGTACTTTACGTAATGGCTTAGACAAATGACTTTACTACCCCGGCTTGAAAGAATCTGCTTACAATAATGGATGGAATGGAGTTAACGACCAAAAAAAGTCTTAAGACAAAGACTACAAATTGAAAGCAGATTCCGTACTTTACGTAATGGCTTAGACAAATGACTTTACTACCCCCGGCTTGAAAGAATCTGCTTTCAATTGTTTGGATGGAATGGAGTTAACGACCAAAAAAGTCTTAAGACAAAGACTACAAATTGAAAGCAGATTCCGTACTTTTACGTAATGGCTTAGAAAATGACTTTACTACCCCGGCTTGAAAGAATCTGCTTACAATAATTTGGATGGAATGGAGTTAACGACCAAAAAAAGTCTTAAGACAAAGACTACAAATTGAAAGCAGATTCCGTACTTTACGTAATGGCTTAGACAAATGACTTACTACCCCGGCTTGAAAGAATCTGCTTACAATAATTTGGATGGAATGGAGTTAACGACCAAAAAAGTCTTAAGACAAAGACTACAAATTGAAAGCAGATTCCGTACTTTACGTAATGGCTTAGACAAATGACTTACTACCCCCCTTGAAAGAATCTGCTTACAATAATTTGGATGGAATGGAGTTAACGACCAAAAAATCTTAAGACAAAGACTACAAATTGAAAGCAGATTCCGTACTTTACGTAATGGCTTAGACAAATGACTTTACTACCCCCGGCTTGAAAGAATCTGCTTACAATAATTTGGATGGAATGGAGTTAACGACCAAAAAAAGTCTTAAGACAAAGACTACAAATTGAAAGCAGATTCCGTACTTTACGTAATGGCTTAGACAAATGACTTTACTACCCCCGGCTTGAAAGAATCTGCTTACAATAATTTGGATGGAATGGAGTTAACGACCAAAAAAAGTCTTAAGACAAAGACTACAAATTGAAAGCAGATTCCGTACTTTACGTAATGGCTTAGACAAATGACTTACTACCCCCGGCTTGAAAGAATCTGCTTACAATAATTTGGATGGAATGGAGTTAACGACCAAAAAAAGTCTTAAGACAAAGACTACAAATTGAAAGCAGATTCCGTACTTTACGTAATGGCTTAGACAAATGACTTTACTACCCCCGGCTTGAAAGAATCTGCTTACAATAATTTGGATGGAATGGAGTTAACGACCAAAAAAGTCTTAAGACAAAGACTACAAATTGAAAGCAGATTCCGTACTTTACGTAATGGCTTAGACAAATGACTTACTACCCCCGGCTTGAAAGAATCTGCTTACAATTTTGGATGGAATGGAGTTAACGACCAAAAAAAGTCTTAAGACAAAGACTACAAATTGAAAGCAGATTCCGTACTTTACGTAATGGCTTAGACAAATGACTTTACTACCCCCGGCTTGAAAGAATCTGCTTACAATAATTTGGATGGAATGGAGTTAACGACCAAAAAAAGTCTTAAGACAAAGACTACAAATTGAAAGCAGATTCCGTACTTTACGTAATGGCTTAGACAAATGACTTTACTACCCCCGGCTTGAAAGAATCTGCTTACAATAATTTGGATGGAATGAGTTAACGACCAAAAAAAGTCTTAAGACAAAGACTACAAATTGAAAGCAGATTCCGTACTTTACGTAATGGCTTAGACAAATGACTCTACTACCCCGGCTTGAAAGAATCTGCTTACAATTGTTGGATGGAATGGAGTTAACGACCAAAAAAGTCTTAAGACAAAGACTACAAATTGAAAGCAGATTCCGTACTTTACGTAATGGCTTAGACAAATGACTTTACTACCCCCGGCTTGAAAGAATCTGCTTACAAATTGGATGGAATGGAGTTAACGACCAAAAAAAGTCTTAAGACAAACTACAAATTGAAAGCAGATTCCGTACTTTACGTAATGGCTTAGACAAATGACTCTACCCCCGGCTTGAAAGAATCTGCTTACAAATTTTGGATGGAATGGAGTTAACGACCAAAAAAGTCTTAAGACAAAGACTAAAATTGAAAGCAGATTCCGTACTTTACGTAATGGCTTAGACAAATGACTTACTACCCCCGCTTGAAAAATCTGCTTACAATAATTGGATGGAATGGAGTTAACGACCAAAAAAAGTCTTAAGACAAAGACTACAAATTGAAAGCAGATTCCGTACTTTACGTAATGGCTTAGACAAATGACTTTACTACCCCCGGCTTGAAAGAATCTGCTTACAATAATTTGGATGGAATGGAGTTAACGACCAAAAAAGTCTTAAGACAAAGACTACAAATTGAAAGCAGATTCCGTACTTTACGTAATGGCTTAGACAAATGACTCTACTACCCCGGCTTGAAAGAATCTGCTTACAATAATTTGGATGGAATGGAGTTAACGACCAAAAAAGTCTTAAGACAAAGACTACAAATTGAAAGCAGATTCCGTACTTTACGTAATGGCTTAGACAAATGACTTTACTACCCCCGGCTTGAAAAATCTGCTTACAATAATTTGGATGGAATGGAGTTAACGACCAAAAAAAGTCTTAAGACAAAGACTACAAATTGAAAGCAGATTCCGTACTTTACGTAATGGCTTAGACAAATGACTCTTACTACCCCCTTGAAAGAATCTGCTTACAATAATTTGGATGGAATGGAGTTAACGACCAAAAAAAGTCTTAAGACAAAGACTACAAATTGAAAGCAGATTCCGTACTTTACGTAATGGCTTAGACAAATGACTTTACTACCCCCGGCTTGAAAGAATCTGCTTACAATAATTTGGATGGAATGGAGTTAACGACCAAAAAAAGTCTTAAGACAAAGACTACAAATTGAAAGCAGATTCCGTACTTTACGTAATGGCTTAGACAAATGACTTACTACCCCGGCTTGAAAGAATCTGCTTACAATAATGTGGAATGGAGTTAACGACCAAAAAAAGTCTTAAGACAAAGACTACAAATTGAAAGCAGATTCCGTACTTTACGTAATGGCTTAGACAAATGACTTACTACCCCCGGCTTGAAAGAATCTGCTTACAATAATTTGGATGGAATGGAGTTAACGACCAAAAAAAGTCTTAAGACAAAGACTACAAATTGAAAGCAGATTCCGTACTTTACGTAATGGCTTAGACAAATGACTTACTACCCCCGGCTTGAAAGAATCTGCTTACAATAAGGATGGAATGGAGTTAACGACCAAAAAAAGTCTTAAGACAAAGACTACAAATTGAAAGCAGATTCCGTACTTTACGTAATGGCTTAGACAAATGACTTTACTACCCCCGGCTTGAAAGAATCTGCTTACAATAATTTGGATGGAATGGAGTTAACGACCAAAAAAAGTCTTAAGACAAAGACTACAAATTGAAAGCAGATTCCGTTTACGTAATGGCTTAGACAAATGACTTTACTACCCCGGCTTGAAAGAATCTGCTTTCAATTTTGGATGGAATGGAGTTAACGACCAAAAAAGTCTTAAGACAAAGACTACAAATTGAAAGCAGATTCCGTACTTTACGTAATGGCTTAGACAAATGACTTTACTACCCCGGCTTGAAAGAATCTGCTTACAATAATTTGGATGGAATGGAGTTAACGACCAAAAAAAGTCTTAAGACAAAGACTACAAATTGAAAGCAGATTCCGTACTTTACGTAATGGCTTAGACAAATGACTTACTACCCCGGCTTGAAAGAATCTGCTTACAATAATTTGGATGGAATGGAGTTAACGACCAAAAAAGTCTTAAGACAAAGACTACAAATTGAAAGCAGATTCCGTACTTTACGTAATGGCTTAGACAAATGACTTTACTACCCCGGCTTGAAAGAATCTGCTTACAATAATTTGGATGGAATGGAGTTAACGACCAAAAAAAGTCTTAAGACAAAGACTACAAATTGAAAGCAGATTCCGTACTTTACGTAATGGCTTAGACAAATGACTTACTACCCCGGCTTGAAAGAATCTGCTTACAATAATTTGGATGGAATGGAGTTAACGACCAAAAAAAGTCTTAAGACAAAGACTACAAATTGAAAGCAGATTCCGTACTTTACGTAATGGCTTAGACAAATGACTTTACTACCCCCGGCTTGAAAGAATCTGCTTACAATAATTTGGATGGAATGGAGTTAACGACCAAAAAAAGTCTTAAGACAAAGACTACAAATTGAAAGCAGATTCCGTACTTTACGTAATGGCTTAGACAAATGACTTACTACCCCGGCTTGAAAGAATCTGCTTACAATAATTTTGGAATGGAGTTAACGACCAAAAAAGTCTTAAGACAAAGACTACAAATTGAAAGCAGATTCCGTACTTTACGTAATGGCTTAGACAAATGACCTTACTACCCCGGCTTGAAAGAATCTGCTTACAATAATTTTGGATGGAATGGAAGTTAACGACCAAAAAGTCTTAAGACAAAGACTACAAATTGAAAGCAGATTCCGTACTTTACGTAATGACTTAGACAAATGACTTACTACCCCGGCTTGAAAGAATCTGCTTACAATAATTTGGATGGAATGGAGTTAACGACCAAAAAAGTCTTAAGACAAAGACTACAAATTGAAAGCAGATTCCGTACTTTACGTAATGGCTTAGACAAATGACTTTACTACCCCCGGCTTGAAAGAATCTGCTTACAATTTTTGGATGGAATGGAGTTAACGACCAAAAAAAGTCTTAAGACAAAGACTACAAATTGAAAGCAGATTCCGTACTTTACGTAATGGCTTAGACAAATGACCTTACTACCCCCGGCTTGAAAGAATCTGCTTACAATTTTGGATGGAATGGAGTTAACGACCAAAAAAAGTCTTAAGACAAAGACTACAAATTGAAAGCAGATTCCGTACTTTACGTAATGGCTTAGACAAATGACTTTACTACCCCCGGCTTGAAAGAATCTGCTTACAATAATTTGGATGGAATGGAGTTAACGACCAAAAAAAGTCTTAAGACAAAGACTACAAATTGAAAGCAGATTCCGTACTTTACGTAATGGCTTAGACAAATGACTCTACTACCCCCGGCTTGAAAGAATCTGCTTACAATAATTAGGATGGAATGGAGTTAACGACCAAAAAAGTCTTAAGACAAAGACTACAAATTGAAAGCAGATTCCGTACTTTACGTAATGGCTTAGACAAATGACTCTACTACCCCCGGCTTGAAAGAATCTGCTTACAATAATTTGGATGGAATGGAGTTAACGACCAAAAAAAGTCTTAAGACAAAGACTACAAATTGAAAGCAGATTCCGTACTTTACGTAATGGCTTAGACAAATGACTCTACTACCCCCGGCTTGAAAGAATCTGCTTTCAATTTTGGATGGAATGGAGTTAACGACCAAAAAAAGTCTTAAGACAAAGACTACAAATTGAAAGCAGATTCCGTACTTTACGTAATGGCTTAGACAAATGACTTACTACCCCCGGCTTGAAAGAATCTGCTTACAATAATTTGGATGGAATGGAGTTAACGACCAAAAAAAGTCTTAAGACAAAGACTACAAATTGAAAGCAGATTCCGTACTTTACGTAATGGCTTAGACAAATGACTTTACTACCCCCGGCTTGAAAGAATCTGCTTACAATAATTTGGATGGAATGGAGTTAACGACCAAAAAAAGTCTTAAGACAAAGACTACAAATTGAAAGCAGATTCCGTACTTTACGTAATGGCTTAGACAAATGACTTACTACCCCCGGCTTGAAAGAATCTGCTTACAATAATTTGGATGGAATGGAGTTAACGACCAAAAAAAGTCTTAAGACAAAGACTACAAATTGAAAGCAGATTCCGTACTTTACGTAATGGCTTAGACAAATGACTCTACTACCCCCGGCTTGAAAGAATCTGCTTACAATAATTAGGATGGAATGGAGTTAACGACCAAAAAAATCTTAAGACAAAGACTACAAATTGAAAGCAGATTCCGTACTTTACGTAATGGCTTAGACAAATGACTTACTACCCCCGGCTTGAAAGAATCTGCTTACAATAATTTGGATGAATGGAGTTAACGACCAAAAAAAGTCTTAAGACAAAGACTACAAATTGAAAGCAGATTCCGTACTTTACGTAATGGCTTAGACAAATGACTCTACTACCCCCGGCTTGAAAGAATCTGCTTACAATAATTTGGATGGAATGGAGTTAACGACCAAAAAAGTCTTAAGACAAAGACTACAAATTGAAAGCAGATTCCGTACTTTACGTAATGGCTTAGACAAATGACTTACTACCCCCGGCTTGAAAGAATCTGCTTACAATAATTGGATGGAATGGAGTTAACGACCAAAAAAAGTCTTAAGACAAAGACTACAAATTGAAAGCAGATTCCGTACTTTACGTAATGGCTTAGACAAATGACTTACTACTACCCCGGCTTGAAAGAATCTGCTTACAATAATTTGGATGAATGGAGTTAACGACAAAAAAGTCAGATTCCGTACTTTACAGATTGAAAATGACTTTCTACTACGAATGCTTGTCTACCGGCTTGAAAGAATCTGCTTAAATTTTGGATGGAATGGAGTTAACGACCAAAAAGTCTTAAGACAAAGACTAAAAATTGAAAGCAGATTCCGTACTTTACGTAATGGCTTAGACAAATGACTTACTACCCCCGGCTTGAAAGAATCTGCTTACAATAATTTGGATGGAATGGAGTTAACGACCAAAAAAAGTCTTAAGACAAAGACTACAAATTGAAAGCAGATTCCGTACTTTACGTAATGGCTTAGACAAATGACTTACTACCCCCGGCTTGAAAGAATCTGCTTACAATAATTTGGATGGAATGGAGTTAACGACCAAAAAAGTCTTAAGACAAAGACTACAAATTGAAAGCAGATTCCGTACTTTACGTAATGGCTTAGACAAATGACTACTACCCCGGCTTGAAAGAATCTGCTTACAATAATTTGGATGGAATGGAGTTAACGACCAAAAAAGTCTTAAGACAAAGACTACAAATTGAAAGCAGATTCCGTACTTTACGTAATGGCTTAGACAAATGACTCTACTACCCCGGCTTGAAAGAATCTGCTTACAATAATTTGGATGGAATGGAGTTAACGACCAAAAAAGTCTTAAGACAAAGACTACAAATTGAAAGCAGATTCCGTACTTTACGTAATGGCTTAGACAAATGACTTTACTACCCCGGCTTGAAAGAATCTGCTTACAATAATTTGGATGGAATGGAGTTAACGACCAAAAAAGTCTTAAGACAAAGACTACAAATTGAAAGCAGATTCCGTACTTTACGTAATGGCTTAGACAAATGACTCTACTACCCCGGCTTGAAAGAATCTGCTTACAATAATTAGGATGGAATGGAGTTAACGACCAAAAAAAGTCTTAAGACAAAGACTACAAATTGAAAGCAGATTCCGTTTACGTAATGGCTTAGACAAATGACCTACTACCCCCGGCTTGAAAGAATCTGCTTACAATAATTTGGATGGAATGGAGTTAACGACCAAAAAAAGTCTTAAGACAAAGACTACAAATTGAAAGCAGATTCCGTACTTTACGTAATGGCTTAGACAAATGACCTTACTACCCCCGGCTTGAAAGAATCTGCTTACAATTTTGGATGGAATGGAGTTAACGACCAAAAAAGTCTTAAGACAAAGACTACAAATTGAAAGCAGATTCCGTACTTTACGTAATGGCTTAGACAAATGACTTACTACCCCCGGCTTGAAAGAATCTGCTTACAATAATTTGGATGGAATGGAGTTAACGACCAAAAAAAGTCTTAAGACAAAGACTACAAATTGAAAGCAGATTCCGTACTTTACGTAATGGCTTAGACAAATGACTTACTACCCCGGCTTGAAAGAATCTGCTTACAATAATTTGGATGGAATGGAGTTAACGACCAAAAAAAGTCTTAAGACAAAGACTACAAATTGAAAGCAGATTCCGTACTTTACGTAATGGCTTAGACAAATGACTTTACTACCCCCGGCTTGAAAGAATCTGCTTACAATAATTTGGATGGAATGGAGTTAACGACCAAAAAAGTCTTAAGACAAAGACTACAAATTGAAAGCAGATTCCGTACTTTACGTAATGGCTTAGACAAATGACTTTACTACCCCGGCTTGAAAGAATCTGCTTACAATAATTTGGATGGAATGGAGTTAACGACCAAAAAAAGTCTTAAGACAAAGACTACAAATTGAAAGCAGATTCCGTACTTTACGTAATGGCTTAGACAAATGACTTTACTACCCCCGGCTTGAAAGAATCTGCTTACAATAATTTGGATGGAATGGAGTTAACGACCAAAAAAAGTCTTAAGACAAAGACTACAAATTGAAAGCAGATTCCGTACTTTACGTAATGGCTTAGACAAATGACTTACTACCCCCGGCTTGAAAGAATCTGCTTACAATAATTTGGATGGAATGGAGTTAACGACCAAAAAAAGTCTTAAGACAAAGACTACAAATTGAAAGCAGATTCCGTACTTACGTAATGGCTTAGACAAATGACTACTACCCCGGCTTGAAAGAATCTGCTTACAATAATTTGGATGGAATGGAGTTAACGACCAAAAAAAGTCTTAAGACAAAGACTACAAATTGAAAGCAGATTCCGTACTTTACGTAATGGCTTAGACAAATGACTTACTACCCCCGGCTTGAAAGAATCTGCTTACAATAATTTGGATGGAATGGAGTTAACGACCAAAAAAGTCTTAAGACAAAGACTACAAATTGAAAGCAGATTCCGTACTTTACGTAATGGCTTAGACAAATGACTTACTACCCCCGGCTTGAAAGAATCTGCTTACAATAATTTGGATGGAATGGAGTTAACGACCAAAAAAGTCTTAAGACAAAGACTACAAATTGAAAGCAGATTCCGTACTTTACGTAATGGCTTAGACAAATGACTTACTACCCCCGGCTTGAAAGAATCTGCTTACAATAATTTGGATGAATGGAGTTAACGACCAAAAAAAGTCTTAAGACAAAGACTACAAATTGAAAGCAGATTCCGTACTTTACGTAATGGCTTAGACAAATGACTTACTACCCCCGGCTTGAAAGAATCTGCTTACAATAATTTGGATGGAATGGAGTTAACGACCAAAAAAAGTCTTAAGACAAAGACTACAAATTGAAAGCAGATTCCGTACTTTACGTAATGGCTTAGACAAATGACTTACTACCCCCGGCTTGAAAGAATCTGCTTACAATAATTTGGATGGAATGGAGTTAACGACCAAAAAAATCTTAAGACAAAGACTACAAATTGAAAGCAGATTCCGTACTTTACGTAATGGCTTAGACAAATGACTACTACCCCCGGCTTGAAAGAATCTGCTTACAATAATTTGGATGAATGGAGTTAACGACCAAAAAAAGTCTTAAGACAAAGACTATACAAATTGAAAGCAGATTCCGTACTTTACGTAATGGCTTAGACAAATGACTTACTACCCCCGGCTTGAAAGAATCTGCTTACAATAATTTGGATGGAATGGAGTTAACGACCAAAAAAGTCTTAAGACAAAGACTACAAATTGAAAGCAGATTCCGTACTTTACGTAATGGCTTAGACAAATGACTTACTACCCCCGGCTTGAAAGAATCTGCTTACAATAATTTGGATGGAATGGAGTTAACGACCAAAAAAAGTCTTAAGACAAAGACTACAAATTGAAAGCAGATTCCGTACTTTACGTAATGGCTTAGACAAATGACTTTACTACCCCCGGCTTGAAAGAATCTGCTTACAAAATTTGGATGGAATGGAGTTAACGACCAAAAAAAGTCTTAAGACAAAGACTACAAATTGAAAGCAGATTCCGTACTTTACGTAATGGCTTAGACAAATGACTTACTACCCCGGCTTGAAAGAATCTGCTTACAATAATTTGGATGGAATGGAGTTAACGACCAAAAAAAGTCTTAAGACAAAGACTACAAATTGAAAGCAGATTCCGTACTTTACGTAATGGCTTAGACAAATGACTCTACTACCCCCGGCTTGAAAGAATCTGCTTACAATAATTTGGATGGAATGGAGTTAACGACCAAAAAAGTCTTAAGACAAAGACTACAAATTGAAAGCAGATTCCGTACTTTACGTAATGGCTTAGACAAATGACTTACTACCCCCGGCTTGAAAGAATCTGCTTACAATAATTTGGATGGAATGGAGTTAACGACCAAAAAAAGTCTTAAGACAAAGACTACAAATTGAAAGCAGATTCCGTACTTTACGTAATGGCTTAGACAAATGACTTTACTACCCCGGCTTGAAAGAATCTGCTTACAATAATTTGGATGGAATGGAGTTAACGACCAAAAAAAGTCTTAAGACAAAGACTACAAATTGAAAGCAGATTCCGTACTTTACGTAATGGCTTAGACAAATGACTTTACTACCCCGGCTTGAAAGAATCTGCTTACAATAATTTGGATGGAATGGAGTTAACGACCAAAAAAAGTCTTAAGACAAAGACTACAAATTGAAAGCAGATTCCGTACTTTACGTAATGGCTTAGACAAATGACTTTACTACCCCGGCTTGAAAGAATCTGCTTACAATAATTTGGATGGAATGGAGTTAACGACCAAAAAAGTCTTAAGACAAAGACTACAAATTGAAAGCAGATTCCGTACTTTACGTAATGGCTTAGACAAATGACTTACTACCCCGGCTTGAAAGAATCTGCTTACAATAATTTGGATGGAATGGAGTTAACGACCAAAAAAAGTCTTAAGACAAAGACTACAAATTGAAAGCAGATTCCGTACTTTACGTAATGGCTTAGACAAATGACTACTACCCCCGGCTTGAAAGAATCTGCTTACAATAATTTGGATGGAATGGAGTTAACGACCAAAAAAAGTCTTAAGACAAAGACTACAAATTGAAAGCAGATTCCGTACTTTACGTAATGGCTTAGACAAATGACTTTACTACCCCCGGCTTGAAAGAATCTGCTTACAATAATTTGGATGGAATGGAGTTAACGACCAAAAAAAGTCTTAAGACAAAGACTACAAATTGAAAGCAGATTCCGTACTTTACGTAATGGCTTAGACAAATGACTTACTACCCCCGGCTTGAAAGAATCTGCTTACAAAATTGGATGGAATGGAGTTAACGACCAAAAAAAGTCTTAAGACAAAGACTACAAATTGAAAGCAGATTCCGTACTTTACGTAATGGCTTAGACAAATGACTTACTACCCCGGCTTGAAAGAATCTGCTTACAATAATTTGGATGGAATGGAGTTAACGACCAAAAAAAGTCTTAAGACAAAGACTACAAATTGAAAGCAGATTCCGTACTTTACGTAATGGCTTAGACAAATGACTTACTACCCCGGCTTGAAAGAATCTGCTTACAATAATTTGGATGGAATGGAGTTAACGACCAAAAAAAGTCTTAAGACAAAGACTACAAATTGAAAGCAGATTCCGTACTTTACGTAATGGCTTAGACAAATGACTTACTACCCCGGCTTGAAAGAATCTGCTTACAATAATTTGGATGGAATGGAGTTAACGACCAAAAAAGTCTTAAGACAAAGACTACAAATTGAAAGCAGATTCCGTACTTTACGTAATGGCTTAGACAAATGACTTACTACCCCCGGCTTGAAAGAATCTGCTTACAATAATTTGGATGGAATGGAGTTAACGACCAAAAAAAGTCTTAAGACAAAGACTACAAATTGAAAGCAGATTCCGTACTTTACGTAATGGCTTAGACAAATGACTTTACTACCCCGGCTTGAAAGAATCTGCTTACAATAATTTGGATGGAATGGAGTTAACGACCAAAAAAGTCTTAAGACAAAGACTACAAATTGAAAGCAGATTCCGTACTTTACGTAATGGCTTAGACAAATGACTTACTACCCCGGCTTGAAAGAATCTGCTTACAATAATTTGGATGGAATGGAGTTAACGACCAAAAAAAGTCTTAAGACAAAGACTACAAATTGAAAGCAGATTCCGTACTTTACGTAATGGCTTAGACAAATGACTTACTACCCCGGCTTGAAAGAATCTGCTTACAATAATTTGGATGGAATGGAGTTAACGACCAAAAAAAGTCTTAAGACAAAGACTACAAATTGAAAGCAGATTCCGTACTTTACGTAATGGCTTAGACAAATGACTCTACTACCCCCGGCTTGAAAGAATCTGCTTACAATAATTTGGATGGAATGGAGTTAACGACCAAAAAAGTCTTAAGACAAAGACTACAAATTGAAAGCAGATTCCGTACTTTACGTAATGGCTTAGACAAATGACTTTACTACCCCCGGCTTGAAAGAATCTGCTTACAATTTTTGGATGAATGGAGTTAACGACCAAAAAAGTCTTAAGACAAAGACTACAAATTGAAAGCAGATTCCGTACTTTACGTAATGGCTTAGACAAATGACTTTACTACCCCCGGCTTGAAAGAATCTGCTTACAATAATTTGGATGGAATGGAGTTAACGACCAAAAAAGTCTTAAGACAAAGACTACAAATTGAAAGCAGATTCCGTACTTTACGTAATGGCTTAGACAAATGACTTACTACCCCCGGCTTGAAAGAATCTGCTTACAATAATTTGGATGGAATGGAGTTAACGACCAAAAAAAGTCTTAAGACAAAGACTACAAATTGAAAGCAGATTCCGTACTTTACGTAATGGCTTAGACAAATGACTTACTACCCCGGCTTGAAAGAATCTGCTTACAATAATTTGGATGGAATGGAGTTAACGACCAAAAAAAGTCTTAAGACAAAGACTACAAATTGAAAGCAGATTCCGTACTTTACGTAATGGCTTAGACAAATGACTTACTACCCCCGGCTTGAAAGAATCTGCTTACAATAATTTGGATGGAATGGAGTTAACGACCAAAAAAGTCTTAAGACAAAGACTACAAATTGAAAGCAGATTCCGTACTTTACGTAATGGCTTAGACAAATGACTTTACTACCCCGGCTTGAAAGAATCTGCTTACAATAATTTGGATGGAATGGAGTTAACGACCAAAAAAGTCTTAAGACAAAGACTACAAATTGAAAGCAGATTCCGTACTTTACGTAATGGCTTAGACAAATGACTTTACTACCCCCGGCTTGAAAGAATCTGCTTACAAATTTGGATGGAATGGAGTTAACGACCAAAAAAAGTCTTAAGACAAAGACTACAAATTGAAAGCAGATTCCGTACTTTACGTAATGGCTTAGACAAATGACTTACTACCCCCGGCTTGAAAGAATCTGCTTACAATAATTTGGATGGAATGGAGTTAACGACCAAAAAAAGTCTTAAGACAAAGACTACAAAAAAGCAGATTCCGTACTTTACGTAATGGCTTAGACAAATGACTACTACCCCGGCTTGAAAGAATCTGCTTACAATAATTTGGATGGAATGGAGTTAACGACCAAAAAAAGTCTTAAGACAAAGACTACAAATTGAAAGCAGATTCCGTACTTTACGTAATGGCTTAGACAAATGACTTTACTACCCCCGGCTTGAAAGAATCTGCTTACAATAATTTGGATGGAATGGAGTTAACGACCAAAAAAGTCTTAAGACAAAGACTACAAATTGAAAGCAGATTCCGTACTTTACGTAATGGCTTAGACAAATGACTTACTACCCCCGGCTTGAAAGAATCTGCTTACAATAATTTGGATGGAATGGAGTTAACGACCAAAAAAAGTCTTAAGACAAAGACTACAAATTGAAAGCAGATTCCGTACTTTACGTAATGGCTTAGACAAATGACTTTACTACCCCCGGCTTGAAAGAATCTGCTTACAATAATTTGGATGGAATGGAGTTAACGACCAAAAAAGTCTTAAGACAAAACTACAAATTGAAAGCAGATTCCGTACTTTACGTAATGGCTTAGACAAATGACTACTACCCCCGGCTTGAAAGAATCTGCTTACAATAATTTGGATGGAATGGAGTTAACGACCAAAAAAGTCTTAAGACAAAGACTACAAATTGAAAGCAGATTCCGTACTTTACGTAATGGCTTAGACAAATGACTTACTACCCCGGCTTGAAAGAATCTGCTTACAATAATTTGGATGGAATGGAGTTAACGACCAAAAAAAGTCTTAAGACAAAGACTACAAATTGAAAGCAGATTCCGTACTTTACGTAATGGCTTAGACAAATGACTTTACTACCCCCGGCTTGAAAGAATCTGCTTACAATAATTTGGATGGAATGGAGTTAACGACCAAAAAAAGTCTTAAGACAAAGACTACAAATTGAAAGCAGATTCCGTACTTTACGTAATGGCTTAGACAAATGACTTACTACCCCCGGCTTGAAAGAATCTGCTTACAATAATTTGGATGGAATGGAGTTAACGACCAAAAAAAGTCTTAAGACAAAGACTACAAATTGAAAGCAGATTCCGTACTTTACGTAATGGCTTAGACAAATGACTTACTACCCCCGGCTTGAAAGAATCTGCTTACAATAATTTGGATGGAATGGAGTTAACGACCAAAAAAAGTCTTAAGACAAAGACTACAAATTGAAAGCAGATTCCGTACTTTACGTAATGGCTTAGACAAATGACTCTACTACCCCGGCTTGAAAGAATCTGCTTACAATAATTTGGATGGAATGGAGTTAACGACCAAAAAAGTCTTAAGACAAAGACTACAAATTGAAAGCAGATTCCGTACTTTACGTAATGGCTTAGACAAATGACTTTACTACCCCCGGCTTGAAAGAATCTGCTTACAATAATTTGGATGGAATGGAGTTAACGACCAAAAAAAGTCTTAAGACAAAGACTAAAATTGAAAGCAGATTCCGTACTTTACGTAATGGCTTAGACAAATGACTTACTACCCCCGGCTTGAAAGAATCTGCTTACAATAATTTGGATGGAATGGAGTTAACGACCAAAAAAAGTCTTAAGACAAAGACTACAAATTGAAAGCAGATTCCGTACTTTACGTAATGGCTTAGACAAATGACTTACTACCCCCGGCTTGAAAGAATCTGCTTACAATAATTGGATGGAATGGAGTTAACGACCAAAAAAGTCTTAAGACAAAGACTACAAATTGAAAGCAGATTCCGTACTTTACGTAATGGCTTAGACAAATGACTTTACTACCCCCGGCTTGAAAGAATCTGCTTACAATAATTTGGATGGAATGGAGTTAACGACCAAAAAAAGTCTTAAGACAAAGACTACAAATTGAAAGCAGATTCCGTACTTTACGTAATGGCTTAGACAAATGACTTACTACCCCGGCTTGAAAGAATCTGCTTACAATAATTTGGATGGAATGGAGTTAACGACCAAAAAAAGTCTTAAGACAAAGACTACAAATTGAAAGCAGATTCCGTACTTTACGTAATGGCTTAGACAAATGACTTTACTACCCCCGGCTTGAAAGAATCTGCTTACAATAATTTGGATGGAATGGAGTTAACGACCAAAAAAAGTCTTAAGACAAAGACTACAAATTGAAAGCAGATTCCGTACTTTACGTAATGGCTTAGACAAATGACTTACTACCCCGGCTTGAAAGAATCTGCTTACAATAATTTGGATGGAATGGAGTTAACGACCAAAAAAGTCTTAAGACAAAGACTACAAATTGAAAGCAGATTCCGTACTTTACGTAATGGCTTAGACAAATGACTTCTACCCCGGCTTGAAAGAATCTGCTTACAATAATTTGGATGGAATGGAGTTAACGACCAAAAAAAGTCTTAAGACAAAGACTACAAATTGAAAGCAGATTCCGTACTTTACGTAATGGCTTAGACAAATGACTTACTACCCCCGGCTTGAAAGAATCTGCTTACAATAATTTGGATGGAATGGAGTTAACGACCAAAAAAAGTCTTAAGACAAAGACTACAAATTGAAAGCAGATTCCGTACTTTACGTAATGGCTTAGACAAATGACTTACTACCCCCGGCTTGAAAGAATCTGCTTACAATAATTTGGATGGAATGGAGTTAACGACCAAAAAAAGTCTTAAGACAAAGACTACAAATTGAAAGCAGATTCCGTACTTTACGTAATGGCTTAGACAAATGACTTTACTACCCCCGGCTTGAAAGAATCTGCTTACAATAATTTGGATGGAATGGAGTTAACGACCAAAAAAAGTCTTAAGACAAAGACTACAAATTGAAAGCAGATTCCGTACTTTACGTAATGGCTTAGACAAATGACTACTACCCCCGGCTTGAAAGAATCTGCTTACAATAATTTGGATGGAATGGAGTTAACGACCAAAAAAGTCTTAAGACAAAGACTACAAATTGAAAGCAGATTCCGTACTTTACGTAATGGCTTAGACAAATGACTTACTACCCCGGCTTGAAAGAATCTGCTTACAATAATTTGGATGGAATGGAGTTAACGACCAAAAAAAGTCTTAAGACAAAGACTACAAATTGAAAGCAGATTCCGTACTTTACGTAATGGCTTAGACAAATGACTTTACTACCCCCGGCTTGAAAGAATCTGCTTACAATAATTTGGATGGAATGGAGTTAACGACCAAAAAAAGTCTTAAGACAAAGACTACAAATTGAAAGCAGATTCCGTACTTTACGTAATGGCTTAGACAAATGACTTACTACCCCCGGCTTGAAAGAATCTGCTTACAATAATTTGGATGGAATGGAGTTAACGACCAAAAAAAGTCTTAAGACAAAGACTACAAATTGAAAGCAGATTCCGTACTTTACGTAATGGCTTAGACAAATGACTACTACCCCCGGCTTGAAAGAATCTGCTTACAATATTTGGATGGAATGGAGTTAACGACCAAAAAAGTCTTAAGACAAAGACTACAAATTGAAAGCAGATTCCGTACTTTACGTAATGGCTTAGACAAATGACTTACTACCCCGGCTTGAAAGAATCTGCTTACAATAATTTGGATGGAATGGAGTTAACGACCAAAAAAAGTCTTAAGACAAAGACTACAAATTGAAAGCAGATTCCGTACTTTACGTAATGGCTTAGACAAATGACTTACTACCCCGGCTTGAAAGAATCTGCTTACAATAATTTGGATGGAATGGAGTTAACGACCAAAAAAAGTCTTAAGACAAAGACTACAAATTGAAAGCAGATTCCGTACTTTACGTAATGGCTTAGACAAATGACTTTACTACCCCCGGCTTGAAAGAATCTGCTTACAATAATTTGGATGGAATGGAGTTAACGACCAAAAAAGTCTTAAGACAAAGACTACAAATTGAAAGCAGATTCCGTACTTTACGTAATGGCTTAGACAAATGACTTACTACCCCGGCTTGAAAGAATCTGCTTACAATAATTTGGATGGAATGGAGTTAACGACCAAAAAAAGTCTTAAGACAAAGACTACAAATTGAAAGCAGATTCCGTACTTTACGTAATGGCTTAGACAAATGACTTACTACCCCCGGCTTGAAAGAATCTGCTTACAATAATTTGGATGGAATGGAGTTAACGACCAAAAAAAGTCTTAAGACAAAGACTACAAATTGAAAGCAGATTCCGTACTTTACGTAATGGCTTAGACAAATGACTTACTACCCCGGCTTGAAAGAATCTGCTTTCAATTGTTTGGATGGAATGGAGTTAACGACCAAAAAAGTCTTAAGACAAAGACTACAAATTGAAAGCAGATTCCGTACTTTACGTAATGGCTTAGACAAATGACTTTACTACCCCCGGCTTGAAAGAATCTGCTTACAATAATTTGGATGGAATGGAGTTAACGACCAAAAAAGTCTTAAGACAAAGACTACAAATTGAAAGCAGATTCCGTACTTTACGTAATGGCTTAGACAAATGACTTACTACCCCGGCTTGAAAGAATCTGCTTACAATAATTTGGATGGAATGGAGTTAACGACCAAAAAAAGTCTTAAGACAAAGACTACAAATTGAAAGCAGATTCCGTACTTTACGTAATGGCTTAGACAAATGACTTTACTACCCCGGCTTGAAAGAATCTGCTTACAATTTTGGATGGAATGGAGTTAACGACCAAAAAAGTCTTAAGACAAAGACTACAAATTGAAAGCAGATTCCGTACTTTACGTAATGGCTTAGACAAATGACTTACTACCCCGGCTTGAAAGAATCTGCTTACAATAATTTGGATGGAATGGAGTTAACGACCAAAAAAAGTCTTAAGACAAAGACTACAAATTGAAAGCAGATTCCGTACTTTACGTAATGGCTTAGACAAATGACTTACTACCCCGGCTTGAAAGAATCTGCTTACAATAATTTGGATGGAATGGAGTTAACGACCAAAAAAAGTCTTAAGACAAAGACTACAAATTGAAAGCAGATTCCGTACTTTACGTAATGGCTTAGACAAATGACTCTACTACCCCGGCTTGAAAGAATCTGCTTACAATAATTTGGATGGAATGGAGTTAACGACCAAAAAAAGTCTTAAGACAAAGACTACAAATTGAAAGCAGATTCCGTACTTTACGTAATGGCTTAGACAAATGACTACTACCCCCGGCTTGAAAGAATCTGCTTACAATAATTTGGATGGAATGGAGTTAACGACCAAAAAAAGTCTTAAGACAAAGACTACAAATTGAAAGCAGATTCCGTACTTTACGTAATGGCTTAGACAAATGACTTTACTACCCCCGGCTTGAAAGAATCTGCTTACAATAATTGGATGGAATGGAGTTAACGACCAAAAAAAGTCTTAAGACAAAGACTACAAATTGAAAGCAGATTCCGTACTTTACGTAATGGCTTAGACAAATGACTCTTACTACCCCCGGCTTGAAAGAATCTGCTTACAATAATTTGGATGGAATGGAGTTAACGACCAAAAAAAGTCTTAAGACAAAGACTACAAATTGAAAGCAGATTCCGTACTTTACGTAATGGCTTAGACAAATGACTTTACTACCCCCGGCTTGAAAGAATCTGCTTACAATAATTTGGATGGAATGGAGTTAACGACAAAAAGTCTTAAGACAAAGACTACAAATTGAAAGCAGATTCCGTACTTTACGTAATGGCTTAGACAAATGACTTACTACCCCCGGCTTGAAAGAATCTGCTTACAATAATTTGGATGGAATGGAGTTAACGACCAAAAAAAGTCTTAAGACAAAGACTACAAATTGAAAGCAGATTCCGTACTTTACGTAATGGCTTAGACAAATGACTTACTACCCCCGGCTTGAAAGAATCTGCTTACAATAATTTGGATGGAATGGAGTTAACGACCAAAAAAGTCTTAAGACAAAGAGAAAAAATTGAAAGCAGATTCCGTACTTTACGTAATGGCTTAGACAAATGACTTACTACCCGGCTTGAAAGAATCTGCTTACAATAATTGGATGGAATGGAGTTAACGACCAAAAAAGTCTTAAGACAAAGACTACAAATTGAAAGCAGATTCCGTACTTTACGTAATGGCTTAGACAAATGACTTTACTACCCCGGCTTGAAAGAATCTGCTTCAATTGTTGGATGAATGGAGTTAACGACCAAAAAAGTCTTAAGACAAAGACTACAAATTGAAAGCAGATTCCGTACTTTACGTAATGGCTTAGACAAATGACTTACTACCCCGGCTTGAAAGAATCTGCTTACAATAATTTGGATGGAATGGAGTTAACGACCAAAAAAAGTCTTAAGACAAAGACTACAAATTGAAAGCAGATTCGTACTTTACGTAATGGCTTAGACAAATGACTTTACTACCCCCGGCTTGAAAGAATCTGCTTACAATAATTTGGATGGAATGGAGTTAACGACCAAAAAAAGTCTTAAGACAAAGACTACAAATTGAAAGCAGATTCCGTACTTTACGTAATGTTAGACAAATGACTCTACTACCCCCGGCTTGAAAGAATCTGCTTACAATAATTTGGATGGAATGGAGTTAACGACCAAAAAAGTCTTAAGACAAAGACTACAAATTGAAAGCAGATTCCGTACTTTA